>JBBPTU010000521.1:0-22269 GCA_038094295.1 Tylopilus aff. beelii | reverse complement strand
GCAACATGAGGCAACATGAGGCAAGGATGGGGTTACATAGCCTTGCTGAACATGTGTAGGGTGATAGGGTCAAGGGGAGTGGTCTAGGCCTGGGGCTAGGCCATGTCATTGAAAGAGGGGAGTGACTGGGAGTGACTCATAGTGAGTCATAACTGACACCTGACTGACACTGCCTGACTGATGTTCCTGACTGATGTTCCTGACTGATGTTCCTGACTGATGTTCCTGACTGATGTTCCTGACTGATGTTCCTGACTGATGTTCCTGACTGACGTCTGACAGACATTAGGAAATTGTGTAGTGGATACTAGGGGAAAATAGGCATTTGTAACATCATGTGCCTAATTCGACCTTGCATCGCTGACTGCCATCACCCACCAAATGTATCCTCATGAACACATTTATTATAGATCTGAAGATGCTACTCGCCACTGCATGCATTAGTACAGCCCTGGAAATAATACCACTTATTGTTGAACTGAAAGAAGTATGGGAACACTGAATGTGTGACAATCTGACACACGAGGTGGTAAGTGATCTAATTTAACCCCCTCAGAAAAGTATTACCAACATATACACATTATACTCATTTCTGAGAGATTTGTCAAAAGCAAGTGAAAGCACACCATGACCTAGGCTTTTTGAAAGCCTGTGTCACATGCTTTCACAGCACTACTAAAGTGGGATGACATCAGACACACTTTGCTTCAATGAGGTGTGCAAGGATGATCCTCTGGTCATAGGTCCTGGATATGTGGACCTCTCTTATATGAAGCTTCCAACATTGAATGAAGGTGATATGTGGTGGAAAAAAGAACTGCTGCAAAACAGTGAGTAACACCATCTAAGAGAATTCTTTCTTGCTGATTCTTCATGTTGGTACTTTCAGTCTCGCTGAGGGCTCTGGAGAAACCAGATAATTCACTCACAGATGAATGTTGAAAAGAACCACAGTGGAATTTATGGGGCTGTGCTGATGGTCGATGGTAGTGCAGGGTCCATCAGCAGGAAGCTGCCTTTCTGATTGTCCTGGAAGAAAGGTGACTGCTCCATGCTAGAATATCAAATATATGATGAACCAAGGTTTGTTTTGTCATCACACAATGATCTGCACATGTAAGCTGACTGAGGCCACAGAGGGACAGATCCAGGATGCTTCTGATGTCCCTGGTAACTCTGCATCTGCCTTCAAATTGAATGTAACACACAAAAGGAAAACATCAGAAGCTGAGCAAAAACATATACCATATGTTCTGAAGAAGAAAAGAAAGTCAATAGTCCTTATCACTACACATTGGCATGTATGTGTCAAGAAGCAACAACCAGGCAGAACCAGTTCTTCCACAAAGGAGTGGAAGGGTAATATTCAAATCGAACAGAAGGGCTGGGATACATTGGAGGTATGGCCCTTACAAGAACTGTCAGACTATAGAAACACTCAACATGTAACATCAAAAACATTCCAGGCAAGCTTCCACATGTTCTGGCATTTGAGGATTCTGGATGCCAGAAGACTTGGTGTATTGTTTCATCACTGTTCTCAACAGATGGTGATGTACTTACTTCCATCATATTAAAATACTATGGCCTCTGGTATTTCAAGTGATGTAAGCCTACTCCTGCTCCATGGCAATTTTTGTTGAAACCCATTTGAAGACAGCTGTATCACTTTGCTTTTCATTTCTGGAAAAGAAATTGCAATCTAGAGGGGAGGATTCTGGGTCTAACTTTGGGCTTTCCAATAACTCCCACCACTTGCCGAAAATGACACCTTATTTCCAACCTCATGAATGGAGGCTGTATCTGTAAATTGCTTGGATGCAAACAGCCCTGAACAATGTACATATATACATACATGTGATTATAAAATATTTGTTAGGTTGTGTCAACCATCGGTACTAGTAGCACTTGCTGTCACAAGTGAGATTGAAATACACAAGTAATATTTTTTCACAGTTGACAGGCATTTTCTCTCAACCATGCTACCTGCACACAAATGTAAACATAGCTTGCAAGATTCCCCCGTGGACATTTCTAAGATGAAAATGGCCATCAAGCAACTCAAAATGGTCCTTCAGGAAGAGTTGAATGGCATTGAAGAGATAGAAAAGGAAACATCACTGATTATGCAGCATGTCAGGAGCTTGGAGGTAATTTTTAATTGTGCCAAGGTTCCAGTAGATACCCATTGCATCAACCTGTTGGAGCATTCTCAGTACAAATATACTTGCTTCCCATCTTCAGAAGATGAGCTTTTTGACCCTAAAAAGAGAGCACTTGAAGTGTCTTGGCTTGATGGGAGGAGATCTAACATTCAACCTTGATGAAGTCAAAAAGTTGGCACAAGATGTGGGTTTGATTGAAGCATCCAAGAGGTTGGAGGAGCCACTCCTGGATATTCATGACTGAGTGAACATAGATGTAAGACATATGTACCCTTTCGTCCCTACTCATAACTGAATGATGATATCAAACACAGTACGAAGTCAGGTCACGGATGATTCTTGATGCAGTGCTTCTCACCATTGGGAGAATCACTCACAATATAGATTCTGGAATGGAGATTGCAATCTTTTCAGAAATGAGGATGGTGGCTGATGATATGATAACAATGGAACATGAAGGGTACAAAGTAGAACTTATGGGAACTGTTGACTATCTCATGATATGGTACAAAGATGAAGTGCAGACAAAAAGTGAACAAATTATTGGACTCATACCAACCTTGCTTCCACATTCCTTCAGAGTGGCTACTCCAAAACAATGGATCAAAACACAATGATACTGCTGTCAAGTCTCAGAAGGTGCACTGTTTCTTGTTGAAGTGAAATGTCGATTGAACCTCCTGTTAGAACATAGGGCAGTAGCCATTGGCCAAGTACTCACGCTGGTGAAGAAAACCCAGTTTGTTTTCACCTACTTTCATTACATTTTCATTAACCATTTCCAGTCAAAAGGAGGTCTGATTTTGTCTTTCCAATGGACATTCATGGGTGTTCTACATGTTGAGATCACAAAGGACATCCCAAGGGGTAGAAGAAAGATGGATTTTCTTTGAATCAATGCAAGTAAAGGTTGGCGATGATATTCTTGTGAATCCCAACAAAAGTGGTGCCATTGCCCAATTGCTTGTCTGCATCCTTGAATGGGTAAGTTTGTTGTGTCTTTTCTTTTTTTTTCACATAAATGCGTGCTAACAAGGTTTAGTTGCATTTCTCTAACCCCAATTTATATCATTGTGATAATATCTAGAGCATGTAACTAAAATATCACGAACATTGCTGTGTCAAATCTGTGAGATTGTGAACAAACTGGACAAAGCGTTATGATATAAAGATCATTTTATTATGCACCATGCTTTGTAAACTTGCCATGCTTTGGAGTCTGATTGTCTGAAAGTACCGTGAGTAGGTTGGCAATGTGCCATGAGAAACAAGGCCTACATTTTTTCTCTTCGTCACTGTTGACAAGTGTTGCTGAGAGCATGATGTCACCTGAGATGAGGAGCAATGAGTCATGGTATGGAGAGATCAGCCAAAGCTCACCTCTTCTGGCGTCATCTCTGAAACCTTTTTCCCCATGAGAGTAAATGGAATGGCGACAGCAGGGAGATAAGCTGGGGATGAATGTGGAGGGTGAAAGGGAGTGGTGGCAGTCATGGTGGTAAATGGCACGTCCAAGCGGTGTGACCCTCACATGACTCATTTAATGAGCAGCACAAGCGAACATCAAGCCCACCAGTGGCTGGCACAGCATGGCCAAAGGCCAGGTGCTTGAAAAGTTCACAAGGTGGGCCTGCAAGGCAAGAAAGCTGTGCTTCAATCATGACTTGAGCATGACTTTCTTGTTGCGTGACTCAGCGACAAAGAACCCCCAGTATCTAGGATGCCAAACACATCAAGCCTGAGGAAACATCAGTGTGGTATGGGGGGATGTGATTAGTTGCTCTGGATGCAGAAGCCAGTGCAGCGCCAGCCCTTGCAGCTGAATACCCTGCCAATGTCACCCAGCCATGACTTGGGTGTGTGACTCACAATAAGACATGACTCACCCACCTCATTTTGGCCCCCCACTGTGCAGTCAAGCCACAAATAACTGTGCCAATGTTGCCATCAATGCAATGGTACACAGCTATGGGCTGCAGTTAGCTGCTTGGTGCATGTTTCAGCACCAACAAGCGTGACTCACCTTGAGTGCAACCCAGCACCAAGAGTGATGCCCTGCCAAAGAAACAGGTTGCCTGGCCCAGCCTTGAACCCAGTGAGCCAAATGAGGGCTGTAGACAAAAAGGAGACATATCTTACGCTGCTGCAACAACAAAAGGACAAGAATGGGGTTCATTGGTGCTTTCTGGTGAATGAGACATGCTGTGTGAGGAACCATACCCATGCATACACCCCACCCATTCACTGTGGGTTGGAGATGTTATGCAGGCTGACTCTGCAGGCTCTGTGCTACCCTGCCATATGGAGCATAGTGGATAAAGCATAGTATATGAGGGCATACGGGTGATGAAAACGAGCAAGACAAAAGAGATACACGAAGATGGGTATTAAGTAATGAATGAAAGGTGCTAGATAGCTCTAACGACTGACTGATACTGCTGCAGGGCCTGTTTCTGTTGAGATGAGGGATAGATAACACATGGCAGGGCTATGTCAAGGGCTGAACCAAGCACAAATGGAGCAAACTCACTCTAAGCTGCAACATTTTTCCACCACTAACCACTGTGACTGTGCCATTTGTGTACATAATGTCCATGGCAGTCAGGTAGGGAAGTGAAATAGAGGATGAAGAGGAGCAAAAAGACAACACAGAGAAAGAAGACTATGGGTATGCAGAAGACACATAACATGATAGCTCAGCATTGCTCATTGGTGTGGTAAACATTGAAAACAATGCTGAGGGAAGGGAGTGAAATAAAGCACAAAGGGAAAAATATACTCTACTATAATCTCGGCCAGCAACAATCCACAATATGTGGTCAGAAGTCTAATGGAGCCCACAGCTCAACTGTGGAAGGCATGAAAAACTTCAGAGAGCAAACAACAAGGAGAGCATGACAAGGGAGAAGATATTATTGATATCCCCATTGCAGCATCTCCCCCAAGGTGAAGGCCCTGACAATGATGGACCTGGAGCACACATGTGCTCTTTCCCTGACACACTAGACTTTTTGACAAACCTGTCTGGATCATCTCCTGATCAGAAATACTGATCAATGTCAGTTAGGGTTGAACTTGGAGAGGTGTATGGGCAATGCAGATATGCATGGTGGCCCAGGGTAGCAGTTGGGTTCTGTGGGCTGGGGCTGAGGCTGAGACTTCCTGCTGATGCAGTATGTGTGCTTGCATATTGGTTTGATGGGGTGGTGCTTGGGCATGGTGTGTACCCCTGATGCATTGAGCATCCATGGGGGACTGCTCCATATGGCAAAGTGCTCCAAGGAGCAAGTGTAAGATAACAGGGTGTGGTTCGAGTAGCTGAGAGTTGATGTGGTGTGTTGTTGATGTTGATGTTGGGATGGAGGATGATCTTGGGGTCTGTGTCAGACGTGGCATGATACTGTGATGGTGAACTGGAGTGGAACAGGTCATGGTTGGTGATGGAAGAGGAGACAGAGAGATGGCAGAAGGTGAGCAGAGGTTGTGGATGGAGAGGGAATGATGGATGGGGAAGGATGCTTCAATGAAGTGAATGGGTGTCTGTGGTGCTCCATATGGGCTTGCTTGTGAGGGACCAGCTTGTTGCAATGGTGACAGAGGATCTTGGAGGTCAAGGCTGATGCTGCCTGCATCAGTGGCATTGGGGGATATTTCAGAGTGGCATGGAACCAGGGTACTAGAAACAGTCCTATGTCAGTAAGGTAGCAACCAAAGAATGATTATATACTCAGCAGAAGCCAGAAAGTAGCCTAAGGTTTGAATTAAAAACATGTTGGTGCAATCCCTCTTCTGTGTTGTCACACTTAGTGGAATTAGGCATATATATAGACCTCAAAAATGGAGGGTGACATACCTTGTGGTTTTAGATCACCAAAACATCTTTGTTTGACTGGTGCTGTGAGGTATCTGTTGTGGAAATGGATGCAGGGCAGTAATGGTGGTGGTCAGGAGTAAAGACACGTCATAGCAGCCACAAGAATTGATCACTATAAAAGTTCCCATGAGTGGGGTGCAATGTGTGTCCCGTCCCTAGTACTATAAACTCTGTGTATATCTATCAATCTCACATGCTTGTTATGTCTCCACCAGTATTTGTTTGTCTCTGATGTACCTATCAAGGAAACCATGAAGAACATGATGAAGATGAGCAGGGGTGTCCTCAACCAGGTGAGCCTCTTTGTTCTTTGCTTCTGGCCTGCTGCTCACACTCACTCTTCCCATTGGGCTCCAATATAACCTTCAAGATTCCATCTCTGAGTTCTCACCATCTTTATCAAGATGAATGAGCTCTGGGTATGTATGTCTTCATCACAAAGGTCACTCATGTCACCATAAGAAACATGAAATGGAGCCCTGGGACTTGCAGATCCTTGTTGGGACAAATCTCACCCAGCTCTTCAAACTTGATGGCATTGACCTAGAGATATACCAGCAGAGCATCATGCTTGCAATACTGGGATTTGTGCACAGCAAGACCAAAGAGTACACCAACAAGTATGTTCGCCACAGCATATATGCCCATCTCTAATATTACAACCCAGATCTATACACTCCTCAAACTGTGGCCAACCTCAAAGTGCTACTCATCACTCTGATCAATTCATACCAATCCGTGCTCATCTTACTTTCTATGCATACCCTGATATATTCCACTCCTCACCCAGCAGCTCTTTTCAAAATGTCACTTGATAGCACATAGCATTGTCTTGAGTGTGTTCAAGAACAAAACCATGATTGAGATGCTCAGCGATGTGGATGGTGTCCTGGACCTCTGCCACTGCTAATAACAGATCAGACAGACACCATGGCTGGTTTGGGGCATAAGGGTATGAAGGAGATTTACAGATAGGGCTCGTATGCCATGGAAAAGGAAGATTTGGCAGAGCATGGTTGTGTGGCACAAATGGTACACTTGTTTGGAGTTGAGTCATTGAACATGCAATTTGAGGTATGTTTCCATGAGCTTGAACTGAGGACTAGGGGGTGCTCATGTGCTCTGGCAGACAGTTGCTACAAACAGTGCGACAGCATCTCCAAGCAGGCAGCGAATAAATGTAATACATGTTTTCAACTCTCATTACCTTGGCCATCAAGCTCTGTTGGTAGTACAAGAATCACGAACACTTGGTGGGTGTCTGAGACTGGCGACTGACCTGCTAGTGACATACTGACTGCCAAGATGCAGGAGGAGGACTGGAAGTTCAAGGTGATGACAATCCTCAAGTTTGCGCATGAATGCATGTTGATTCTCATGACCCAGGTCAATGCACCTGTGCTTGCTCTTTGCCTCTTCCTCCTTGCCATACCAGTTGCATCTGAGAGCGGCTGTGCTTCCGTGACCTCAGGTATAACCTTGACATGCAAGCATTTTTAATGTACAAAGACTCAATCTTGGAGAGCCATGCACAGCTGGCAGTGATCACGTTGATCATTGGGACTCTGCAGGGTGCCAAGGTATTCAAGGTGGACAGGTATGATATGCTGATCACAAAGGCAGTGCTGCATAGGGCCAAGTTGTTGAAGAAACTGCATCATGCAACAGCAGTCCATGCTGTGAGTCACTTGTGGTGGCAAGAGTTGACAATGAAGAAAGGTGAGAATAAGGTAGAAAAGGGGGTGGAGCATGGTGGAGAGGGTAAGGACACAGGCAGTGAGTGAGTGCCTATATGCATGCTTCTCCATTGATACCTGACTGTCCACTTCTTGGGGGTTTGTTAGTACCCAGACCAGAACTGTGAACACATACTCAAGTGTCTCCAGAAATCACTGTGCATAGCACACTTGGCAACAGAGAAGGTCATAACAGTGCAGATTTACAGTGACACACTCAACCAATATCTTTCATGGGGTGCCTGCAGTGCTTCTTTCAACTCACTCCTCCAGGCCCATTTGAATGGCTGACCTCTCCTTTCTGCATCTCACTCCAAAATTCATCATCTCGCTTGTCAAGCTGATCACCCCATCCATTGATACCATCATTTTGCCCACATCATCCACATCATACCTAAATCCATTATGGTGTATTAATGGTGTCACCTTGCCTGAGATGATCCAACACCACTTTTAGCACACACTACAATATATTTACAGAAAGATGCATGGCAAGAATCCAGGGTGCTATGATGTGGTTGAGATCATTGGTGCATTTTTAAAAATGGGCATTAGGCAGTAAATTGTGGGGAGGTGGTCTGGTCGCTTACAACACCAAAGAACAAACTTGGAGGTTGAAGATGACAGAGCTGGTGATTTGAACTTGGAGAGTCTTAGCCAGGAAGAAGAAATGGCTGGTGATAGCAATGCTGAGGGTGAGAAAGAGAACAAAGAGGATGCCAATGATAACAACAACAACAATTCAGACAGTGACGAGAATACCATAGATGAGAGAGAGGAACTCAACAATGGGGTATTAGCTCAAGATGGAGTGCTGTAGCTATATCACCTAGTCACTTGGGTTAGCATGCCTGTAAAATGTATATTGATATGTTGTCTACTCTTGGAATGATGGGACAGTGATTATAACATATTATAACCTGCACTGCCACTGTGACGACATCTCGTCTGAGGCTGCTGCCGTGCTGTGCCATCATGCTACATCATGTTTGTGCAAGTTTGCTGATGAAGTCCCATCAAACTGTGTGACTCACCAGTGTGCTGGTGTAACTCAATCAGTATGACTTTAGCCAGCCTGTGGGGTGATATATGGGGTTGTGGGACTGATGCTTTAACATACAGTTAGTGATTGCTCTAATAATACAAATGGTGGTAGAAACTGTAAGATAAGGGTAGCTTAAGCTTCATAAGCTAGGTGGGTGTGCCCATCTCCAACTACTGCCCTAGCGCACTTAAAATACATGAATGTCTGTCTCCTCTCCTCTATTGAACATGTCATCAACTTCGAGGTACTTCCTGTAGGCTTGCAGTGTGCTAAGCCTGAAGTGGTTGAGGACTGATTGAGCTACTTCCTGGGCTGGTTGGAGGATTTCTGACTGCTGGAGGGAAGCACTTTTGGCAACATACTCTTCATAGTATGCAACCATGCTACAGAGTGCTACCAGTGCATGCTTGTAGAGTTCTACAGGGTTTTCAGTGTCTTGTGGGGTAAAACGAGGCATGACTCAGTGTGTCTCTAGCGTGTCCATATGGGAGTCATTCGTGAAGTACCAACCATGAGTGGTGTCAATGAACCTTGATAGCTCTGTTAGATGCATGATATCAAGGTTGAAGAAATGTCCACCCCAGGAAAACCCCACAATGGGGATATACATTCAGGGTTCTGCATGGGTAAACCCATGGGTACCCTTAATATTTGGGCATTTGGTAGAGGCATTTGGATAGTACTTAATAGTACTTTCCATATAATCATCACTAAGATCATATTTCATTAGTTTTACCCAGGTTAGACCCCATTACTATCACTCTTTCACTATTTCAACACATGGTGGTCAACCTACCATACCCATGGTGTGAGTAAAGATAAGGGTAAGGGTATCCAAAGTCTGTACCCCCACCCACACTCACATGGTACCCATACCTATGACCCACAAGGATTACCCATACCCCTGCAGATCCCTATATATACCATGTGCAGCTTTCCAGGAGGCATGACCCTAAGCCTGAATCAGTACAATGGTGCAAAAGGAGGGGGGATGACTTACAGGAGGTCTCCAGGATGAAGATGGATCATCTCAGCACAAATGTGACCCAAGAACTTGGTGATGTCACCATCGCTCTTTGCATGCTCCTCCCTTGTCACCGAGGGGTCAATGATCGTCATGACAGTCCAGTTCTTGACACTGGATTCAATGATCACAAATGTGCTGGCACCTTCAGCATTGTGGTGCAGAAATGTGGTGATGGTGGTGTGGTAGCCTAAACCCCCATGAGTGGAAGGTCCAAACATTGGCCAGGATCCTCAACCTGTCAAGGGAGGCATGTTGCTGGGTCTGACCCCAGCTAAGTGCAAGGCTGTCATTGAGTTTCCTAAACATGCATGAGTCATGCTCTGGAACCTAGGAATGTCCACTTACTTGAGCAGGTAGGGAGTGCTGCATTGGGGCAGTGGGAACTCCAACGCCACCCTCAACACCTTTGTGTTGGTGATGTCATTGATGAACTCCTTGACAGTGGAATCAATGTGGGGGTTGGTGAAGTCGCTAACCCAGGCAGCCATGTCTTGGGTCAGTCAGACATCATATAAGTGGTGGAAAGGCTGATGTACTGTGGACCTGCATCAGTCAATGAGAGGTCATGCTAAAGTGCTTCTCAAGGCCCTTGGTGGTGAACTCAAACCCATGCATGTTGACATAGTCATGGATGACAATGGTCTTGTCACAGGAGAGGGCATTGTGTGTGGCATTGAGGAGCTTGGTCTTGCTCAGGTTTTTGTCCAGGAAGATGATATCCGAGCTGGAGGGGAGGGCCTCTGGAAGGCAGGCCAGGTTAGTGATGTAGGGGGCATCCCTTTCGAGAATGTTTCAAAGGTGGCACTTCTTGTCCCACTTTGGCAGGTAGGGCAGGACCATTTTCTGACCACTGGTCCATTTGACAGTTGACATGTGCACATTGACTTGGATGCCAAGCATGTCCTAAGGTAATGAGATCAGTTGATGCATGCACATTGACTTGGACATCAAGCACACCCTTAACTAGGTCAGTTGGGCATGACTCATCATAGACCAGGGTATGCCCGGAATGCTGTGGGCATGACCATGTCGTGTCACTGTTGCTGAAGATCTCCCCATCACTGGGTAAAAATAATGGCCTAGAGGATGGTCAGGGCCTGGAATCCAGGACACTTGAGCACTTACGTGGCTCTGCACCATCAGCGTAGTGGCTGTTTGTCCCCCTCGCATTCCTCACCATCATCAGGGATAGTAGATGCTGGGAGAGGCACTCCAATATTGGGTTCCTCTATGCCTTTGTTGATTGTGGCCAGCCTGTCGTCAAAGTGTGGCTCATCGCTGCCCTTGTCATGAGCAAAGGAGGGATGAAGCTTGGGGCCAAAGCATTCACCACGGGGTCTCGTCATCAGTCCCATCCTCTGTCAGCACATTGGCACATTCCCTAAGAAGTAGTGAGTAGTCAATAAAGGAGGGCAGGTATGGCAATGCTTACCTTGAGCGAAGCACACATTGAGGGCATTCTTTGACAGCGTCCTGGCAAGATAGTATGGCCCACCCCTGGTGGGGCAGGCATGAACAACCCTCCTGGTCATCATCGTTGATGCTTGGGGCTCTTCTAAAAAGTAGTGGAACAAATGAGGTGGGTGAGGATGGAGGGCATTGGAACCTACCTGAGTTGTAATGTAAGTCGATGACATCACTTGCTGTCCTTGGGTGGGTGGATATGCCAGGCACACTTTCTGCAAAGGCATCATGATGAGGCATAACCTGGAAGGGACATACTCACCAGACTGGCCCCTCCTCCTCTTCATCATTGGTAACCTGATCACCCCTATGAAACAATGAGCCAAAAGAAGGAGTAATGCCAGCAGAATGCTTACTCAGACACGCTGGCACCACAGCATGACTGATCTTCTCCAATGTCAACTTGGCCATCTTTGTCACTTGGTCCTGGGTCAGAACCCTGCTTGCTACTGGTGGGTTGCTGGCCGAGCCTATGCTGCCTGTTCAATGTGTTAGCAAGGCTAGTGCATACAAGATGTGACCTACTTGTAAGATTTCTGGTACCCAAGGCACCATGCCTTATATACTTGCTGAATTATTTTATTCAGATTTGTGCATCATCAGAACAAACAGGGAATAAATTTGAAGCACATTATATAAACCTTCATATTAAAATTGAATTGGATACTACTTATCAACTACTTTGTTGATCTGTGATTAATGTCAATTCATGTACCAATGTGTGACTTCAATTCGGAATTCTTCCAGTGGATTGATCAATAATGTATTTTGTATACAACCATTGAGTTTCACAGCAGATATTTCATCACTGTTGATGACATGTGACTTGTTTAATTAAATTGATTGACATTTTATTGACATTGGATATGCCAGTTTGTTAGATTATTACCCTCTATTTGCTCATTTAATGTACATTACAAAGTTCATTGTAAATTCAATATGCTATTAAGATCATTTTACACATCCAAACAAACATGGCACAAACAATTATCACACTGCCAATCAATCAATAAAGTATTCTATAACATTTGTATGTTTACAAGAGATTTAAGATGTGATACATTGAATATCTTATGTTTTTCACAACAACCATGCTTCTTTATGATGAGAATATCTGTTATTTTGCACACTTTCTGCTATTTTATTCACTATTGTATTTCTATCATCTATATCCATCAGGACATCCCTGATATCACCAATGTGATTTTTCCATTCAATTTACAGAGCAGTTACCTCTTCAATTGTATATGTTCTTCAATCACTCCCTTTTCATTCACTTCTCAATTTTAGAATTTTCTATATATAGGATTTTCAATTCTATTTGTAACACAATCTTTGTTCAACATGTCAATAATCTGACATATATATCATTATTCAAAAGCAATCTTTGTAATTGTTGTCATCAATGATTCCTTTTAAACATACTCCTTTTATTCTCATGATCATACCCCATATTTCCTGGCTGTCTCAAATCATTCATTTATCCTATGTATTATTATATCATCAAATATTTCATACATGCATTTTATGAATAGGTTGACATTCCAACACATAGTTGGTTTACACTTTGTCTATGGTTGATAATCTACTAACATGCTTATAGGAGCAGAAGAAAGCACTATTGAAAACACCTTCCCATTTGACATCATTTAATATTCTGAACAAAGTAGTTATGAGCCCTGATCCTGTCATGGAAACCAGTACAAAAGAGGATTTTTCCACTGTTTCAAAGCTTTAGACTAATGGTCACAATTGGCTCATCTTCAAGAATTGTATTGAATGGGCTCCTGCTGCTTAGGGCATTGTTGATCATCTTATTGGTGTCATTGCAAAGCTCACAGATCTTGCTCCTTACAAGAAATCCTTTATTGAGTAGCAGACACTGAAATTCATTTGTTGTCAACAGCTTGCTGGATTCAACCTTCTGAAAAACCCTCCATGATGTGACTGTTGAGAAGATGTGGAAGACCATTACCACTAAATACAAGTGAAAGACATCTTTGGTTTAATCTTTGTTTTGTACTGACCAGTTGATCTTTCATCAACTGGGATCAGACTACTGGTCTGGCTGGATCATTTACAGTCCTAGATGTGCCTGGACTATAAAAAGTTGGATTTACATTTGTTTTTATAATTGAATCTTACCATCTCATGTTCACCATCACAGCTCTGGTTGCCATAGATCAGTGCACATTATTTCCATCATCATTCATCACTTTCACATGCTTCGACCAGTTCAAACCAGTCCCATTTGTCAGTCACATTCACCTATTGAGTGACAGCAAGCTACACATGGTATTAGTTTGAGTAGGAGATGGAATACATAACTAGGTAGCACATCCAATTTGTCCTGTATTAGAAATGGTGCATTGTGATGATATCCAAATAGTAAAGTAGCACCCACGATGTATCAAGAGTCGTTGTCAGCTTTTCTGCTTGTTGATGGCCTTCCTTTTTTGCATCTGAGTCATGCTTAGGGCTTATTAGACCAGACCTATGTCATGCTGTTCAGAGCAAATTGCTAGAAGCCCCACCTAGCTATCAAATTTGGGCAATTGTTGTTCCATTTCTGGTGATACTTCTAATGTCATTCATATCCCACTTTATGTCATGGTAGATTGGGCCATGATCTGATGGTATCACAAGATCCCAGAGAGCATCTAGCAATGACACATTTAAGCTATCCATGGCTTTTACCCCATATCTTCACCCTACATCATGGCATGCTACAATGCCAAATGCCCTTTCTGCCTGTGCAAACTCACCAACCCCTCCATCATATTGATGCTCATGCAGAGGCCCATGATTTTAACCTCTATGTGTTTAGTGTGTTTTCTTGGCCACTACTGCTGCAAAGTTTGAAACTGAGTTGCAGACTGAGTGTATCTGTTGCACAAGATTGCATTTGGGTATAGGTGGCCCCTGTGCTCATTCATTGAGCTCCCATTTGCACTTTACACTCACATTCAAGAGCATTTTTTTGTTCATGTATGCTCTCACCCATCCCTTTGCATTGGCATTGATGTGATCCTTTCTGCAGCCATCTCCAGAAGGGGCTACTATGCCAAGCTCTGATATGGATGAAGAGCTCCCTCTCAAAAAGGCCAAAGTCACAACCTCTTAGGCCCCAATATGGACATTTGTTAATGTGGACTTCAATGAGCAGTGCACGATCATTACCAGGATTTTGGCCATGCACAAGGAAATGTGCTTGCTGTATATGATCTTGCAGCAGTCTCCAGAATCCCCACATGCCTGACTTCTTCACTATGACTTCCAATGTATGCCTTGCCCTGAAGATTACAACAAATTTTGGATCGCTTTTCCTTGCAGAAACAACACAGGGCATTGTCCATCCTGTGGCTGCCCTAAGCTGGATGGCATTTCACATGACAGCTCTTGGAGCACTGCTAAAGGCTGTCACAATGAAGGGTTGCAGGACTGGGGTCATTGGCCTCTCCTACTATGTTTGGACCTTTGTTGACATGCACAAAAAAGGTCTTGTCACTTCTTGGGGTATCCATCAACACATTTGGTCATGGTAAGGAGTCAAGAGTCATGTATGCTGCATGGTTAGGTGAGTGAGCTGGTAGAAATTTCTCTTACACCACGTCAAATCTCTTGGGCATGCTTTTTGTAATTGCTCAGAATGTCAAGGACCATTTTGGCCATTTTGATGCAGGTACAACCTAGTAGATTATAGCCATGTATTGAGTCACTCACCATACCCCTGATCTGCTCAACTCAGCCCCCAAATTCACCTTGTTTTCCATTCACAACAAGGCATCGATCTACTTTCTTCATTGGTTGGCAAATTAAGGCACACTTCTTTGCACACTCTTTCTTTTTAGCTCCATTGCCTTCTTGGTACCTCCTTGCTCATTTTCTCAAAGTGCTTTATCATGCTCTTCTCTGCCCTCTTTCTGCATTTGATGTTGATAGCTCAAATGATGTATCAATGATCTGCCTCAAGGATGTATCTACTCCTTCCTGCTGAGCAATTATAGCTACAAAATTGACCCTGTAACCTGCATCCATGTAGCTTGTTACCTTTACCTCCTACAATGATTGCATGCACAGTGCATAGCACCCCTTTAATAAGCATGGCGGCATGACCTTGCTGCTTGGATGAGTGGACACCTTTGCATTACATTTGTTTGAATTAAGCAAGCAAAACACCAATTATGTTCCAAATCCTGTAGGAGTCATGCTCTTCTTATGCTTCTTAGAGTACCCACAGCCATACCGCTTCACACATTTTAGAATTTGTGTTACACTTGCATGAATTGGTTCCTTTCACCAATGGTGGTGGATCCATTTAGGGTGATTGGCATTTTTGCTAAGGCTATGATTATCTACTTATTGTTGCCCTCATGAGTCACACCTGATGGCAATAGAATAAGTCATGCTGGCATATTGAGACCACTGGCAGCCTCCGTCATCACTGGCATGCATGATAGATTACCATATTAAATTCAATCTCAAGCTTTCTACATTCAGCCTGCCCTATTTATCTGAACCATGACTTGAGTATGACTCATCACATTTGGCATGACTTGCTCAGGTGCAGGCCACCACCGCACCTTAAGCCATGCATTCTCAAAAGAACCCACCAATTTCAAGGTCATAAATAGGCAAGAAGATGGCTAATATGACACCTGTCAGTAAAGAGAAGAATTCTAGTACCAGGGTGGGAAAAGCAAGGAGATGCAGGTAAGTCCAGCTATGATTCTCAGATATGTCTGGCTCCAACATGCAATGTAAGCACTGTACCTCACATAGAGTCAGAAGATGAAGAAGATGGCCATCCTTTGTCTCCACAATATAGAAAGGGGCAGGTTGAAAACCTTCTTGCCAATGATGCAAAGTATGTGAAGGATAAAGCTAGCTTCCCTGAGTCATGCCAAGGAAGCCCCCTTGTGGCTCACTTGGACAGAGGTCTTAGTTGTACTGAGCTATTCAGGACAGCTTGTGATGCCATCTCCTCAAATAAGACCATGGTTATAAAGAATTATGTTAATACCAATGGCTTCCAATTTATAGCTGAAGACCTGGAGGAGTTTTTCATGATCAGCCCACTTCGGCCTGTCAAGGCACATGATATGCTGTTGTGTTGCTTATATCTTTGTTTGTGCATTCTTTATAGATATGGCCAAGGACATCCATGACCATGCCCATCCCCACACCCATACAACCATAGCAGAGTTTGGAGCTAATGTTAACAATGTCAAGGTCATATGAGTTGTGCTTGACTTTCCTCTACCCCAGTATATGGCCCCAATTCCTTTCAAGTGACTCACACGTCCCTGTTATCTGCATGACTCATCCATTTGCAGGAAACTTGACGATGGGTTGTATCTTGGTTGGGCCTAGACCTATGGTACTGTTTCATTGGCAGGTACAAGGCTGCCACCAGATGTGTGGATGATGCGCTCTTGGGGCCTTGGGCATCATGGTGCAGTTATCACCTATCCCCACCATGACACAGACAGTGCTGGCACTTGGCTTGTCATCAGAATCAAGAACCCTGATAAAGTCAACCTGCCAGACTTTCTCGCCCATTTGAGCAACCCTGACAACCTGCTGTCCACTTTTTCAGATGACATCGAAGTTGAGGTAATCTACCTCTATTTAGGAGACCTACTGTGTGTTGCTTATTTCCTGACCTGTTTTCCTTCTCACACAAGCAATAGAATTATGCCACCAGGCCAGATACATGCCATATATACCCCTTTTGCCAGATTCTCATGTGGCAGACATTTCTACAACATCAACACGATGCACCTAATAGAATGGTCAAGGTATGTTGATGCCACCCAGGGCAACTTTGTTACAAGTATTGCACATCACCACCCTTGAAACATTGTGCTAGATTATTCTTGACTTGATGATCCTGCATGGATCACACAGTGGGTGTAGAGCCCTTCATTTGTTGATATTTCGCAAAACATGCCTACAGAGATATACAAAAATTCAATCATTGCCTTGTGTGGTATGGCTGTCTACCATGTAGAATACATGGCACAGGGTACTGGGATCCAAGAGTCAACCTCATTTGAAGAGGCTACTGAAATTGCCAAGACTGTGCTTTCATATTTTGACCTTGAGACTAGGGAAAAATACCAAGCATATGTTTAAGCTAATGGTATGTTTGACAGGGGAGAGAAGGTTGGGATATATAACCTGTTTTCCAGATGTTAGTGACATACCTAATGGGATCTCTTGGCCTTATCTTGTGTTGCCCATTAGACCTACACTATTGGCTTAGTTAAATGAATACCTTCAGAGCATACCCTGATCATATAAGTGGTACCTGCTCAACCTGTTCCATTTTTTCTCTATTCCCTGTACACAATCAGACTGCACCACCCTTCTGAAGTGTGGCTGTTCAATCATGTGGATATCACATTGATACCTTATTGTTGTACATTAAGAACTGATCACCACTAAGCTTCAACCTTGATGTTTGTTCACAATGTATTCATCTGGCCACATCCTATACATCTATAACCCACTATTGTTGTGTATCTCTTATTCCATGGCTAAAAAGGTATCTCAAATGACCAAAGAAGAGGCATGTGCCATGTTAGTGAGTTTTATAGTGTGACTCACCCATCTAGCTTGAGCAATAACATATCCTGGCCAAAGCTCAACAACAAAGAGAAGGGAAAAAATGTAGGCCCTTTTTCTCATCTAAGACTTTGTGCTGCATTTATGTCACTTCCAGACAAGCTAACCCTGTTTCCCTTTGGGAATACAGAGCACAGTGTTCCAATTACCAAAAGTCCTATCAGTAAGTGAACACATGCCTCTCCTCTTATGCTTCTTATTTTTTATTTTTGGTAAAGACAATGCCAGCGGCTTACTGGTGATGGCAACAAGTCTCCCCTACCCTCTATGAAGCAAAGGTGAGCCACTCATTGCCCTTTGTTGTCATTTGACTAAGCTCAGCTCAGCCTGCCTACCAAAGATGAGGGCAATACACATGCAGATTCTAGCAGTTACATATAAGACTTCTTGTCTTGGCAACCTCTTTCTTTCTGAGTAGGGTTTGTCATGCTATGATCAGTGGTGAGGATTCACCTCCTGATTCACACCGGTATATATTTCCTTCCTCCCATTCAATTTTGTTGGATTTCTGATAGCACTGTAGGAAATCCATTCTACAAGAGGAGAAGTTTGACCACAGCAATGTTGATGGTGATGATGCAGATACTGAAGAAGACAACACAGACCTTGACAATGGTGCCAGCTACAGGTATTTATGAAGATGATGAGAATAATAATGTGAGTCACCATGTCAGTAACAGTAGCTTTGTACTTGGGTAGGTCTCATTCTGTTGCCCCCTTCTTAGCATTTGGTCACGCTGTAGAAAACCTGACAACATTGCCAATTCTGGCCATGGCATAGACCAAGAGCTATATCATTCTAGGTAAACCTGCTCCTCATTTGATCCTATCAATTGGTGACCATCCCATCCTATAGCAAGCAATCAGCTAATGCAGAAAAAGCCCTGTCCCTTTGCAAAGATAGGAGTGCTGTGCATCCTGGATCAGAAGCCAACCCAATTATTGGCTATCATAACTCTGTACAGGTTGAAAAGTATGTGGATGGATTACCCTCCCATGTCATGTCCCAGTGAGTGATGTAGCTTGCTGCCTATAGAACAAATTCCTTTCATCACAGCCTTCAACCATGATCAGTGTGGTCACATTAGCAATGAGCTGGGTAATCCAAAGGCTGGTGGCTCACTTCCTAGCCCCATGCTACATACATGGCAGGCCATATCCTAGTTCTTGCTCAGTAAATGCATAACTGCTATATAACAGAAGTTCTGCTTCCATCCCTGGAACCAATTGAAAGCTGCCATCTGCACCAAGTAGACCTTTTTTACCTTAAACCCCCTGCAAGCTGCCTCCCTTCTGATAGTGTCAAGGGAAACAAGTTACTCCATTGACCTATCTTGCCCCTGTGAGTTTATACCTCTCTTGAGTATATTATTAGCTAATATACTCATAGTAGGAGTTTTCCCTATGTCAATCCTGCTATCAATCAATGTGTTAAGTTCCATTCATCCCCAAAGCTCTGTCAGCATGTTTTTAACACCACTATTTCCTATTTTTTCACTCATTATTTCAGAGGACTTTCAGGTCATACCCCATCTGTTATGCCAGACTTATCTGGCCTGCCTAATAATGCAAGGTCGAGACCCACTCAGCCTCTGGCCATTTCTTTTCAAGACAAGTCATGCCAGAAAGACCTTGTTACCAAAATCCTTGATGTTTAGCTTGACCACCACACCCCAAAAATTGAATGGAGTAGTGAGCGGCCAACAGATAGCCCTGCCATATTTAGCACACTTCAGAATCTTCTAGAAAGGGATGCCCAATATGTTTCAAACCTGGCAAAGCTTCTGGAAGCTGGCACTTCAAACAAGCAGGTTGTTTTCCTGGATAAGAGCACAAGCATGCAAGAGCTCATCAAGGTTGGCAGAGATATCTGGATGATGGCCTGGCACTCAGCTAGGGTCAGACCCAGTGCTATATGCCTCTCAATAATTCTAGAATTCCAGCAGACATGTGGATGGTCCACTCCTGGGGGTTGGGTCACCATGCTGCAATCATCGACTTTCCATGTCATGCTGTTGAAAGTGCTGCATTCTTTGTAACCATAGAATCTGGTATCAAGAATTGGACCATCATTATGATCACAGATCATCCCATGATGCAACAAGAACTGGGTGAGTTTCTCATGCAGCTCAGTGCTGACAATGTCAACATTCACAATTATCTGGATCATATCCACACTGAGACCATCTACCTCTCTCCTGGAGACCTCATGTGGGTTTCCTCTTTTATTACCTGCCTCCCCAGCATGCTCTTAGCCTGTAGTGCATCTTGTTCCAGTGTGGCTGATCACCAATGTGCTCTGTTTTTAAGCACATGAGTCTGTTTCTTGGTAGACTACAAAAGCTGACCTTGTGCACAACTCTCCCTTGTATCTCACCATTCATGTCCTCACCTACTCTTACCGTGCAGAGTGGTACCCTCACTTCATCTCCCTCATCTCAGAGCCCCAAACCACCTTCACCTTCATCTCAAGAAGATGGAAATTTCCCCTCCACTCCTACAAACCCTTGTCCTGGATTTCCCCACTCACAGTGGTATAGTCTTCAACAGCTTCCCCCTGACATCCCAGCCATCTCCAGCTCCTTTCTACAGCTTACTCACCTCATCGGGAGATGCATGTCCAGCATGCAGGCTCATTGTGTTGGGTGCTACTCCCTTCAGCACCCACATTCCATCAAGATCATTCTTATGCATCACTGAGGAGGTTACTGGGAAAACTATGTTAGCCATGCCAATGACTCTATGTGCTGTCTTTGTGGCCTGATAGACCAACCTGTCTACCACAGGTTTTCCTCAAACATCTTTGCATCATTATGGGCCAATGACTCTGGTGGAGATGGTTGGTTCATGCATAACACCTGCACTGAGCCATGGAATAATCCCCTATATCACAAGCACTGCATCTACAGACTGGATGTCCCCCCCTTTCTGGCACACCTCATCTGGCAACATCCTCCAACCCACAGTCATGTCTTTTCATTGCTCTATGACAATAGGGTGCCTTTCATCGATTTCCAAGACCAGGATACATATGCCCAATGGCTTGGAAGTAGCATTAGTCACGCCAGCCTGACTTTGAACAACATTCACCTAGTTCTTGTTGCATACCATACCACTTGCTTCACTGGGTTGGCCAGCTTCCAAGGTAGACTTTAGGCTCCATACACTACCTCAGATGCTTACTGTGATTTTAGTGTTCCTTATCCTGATGTCGAAGATGTAGTTGTCTATAGGGAAAAGTTGCTATTGTGACTGGTAGTCATGTACTGTGAGTCTTGCATATGCTCTTCCACTGCCTGTGCTCAGCCATATATGCACTTCCTCCTTGTCCTGCCATTAGAACTTGAAGCCCCATAGTTCATGCACCCCTTGTTCCATTGAACATAGATTGATGGTATTTAAAACTTTGCCAGAGCCATGTATTTTTCAACACATCCCTTCATTCCATACCTTCCTTTTTGTTCTTAAAAACAATCGCTTGTAAGCTTCACCTCTATCAGTCATAGTGAGTCACGCTATATGAAGCAATTTGTGAGTTACACCAAGTCACGATGGCACTGAACTGGTGCAATGCCAGCTGCTGTGGCCTCAAATGTTCTGTAGATATGCAGCAATCAATGCCTATGTCATATACACATATGCAGATTAGAGTCCATTCTTTGCAAGGTTCCTTCTGGCTTTACCATGCATTCCTGAGCCACAGATGCTGTGACAGTGTGACTAGCATATTTCACAAAAGCTTAACACTTAACCTTCATCAATGTTCTCCAGTCAACAAAGCATCAATGACCTCCTGGATCTCAAAGATGACAACTCTAGACATGTTGAAGGGACTGTTTTTATGGTTTGGCCTCCCTGGAACAAGAAATATCAGATATATCTCCAGGTTATTGAAGATGCCACTCCCTACCAGTTTGAGGTGGAGGTTCCTGACCAAGATGGCATGGTTTTTGGACAGCAAGAGCATCTTTTGTTTTCTCTCAAAGATGCAGGGTTGATCAGCATGTGGTAGTAGCTAGCAATAGGAATTCTTTTCCTATCACCCTGCACCTAGCCAATGGGATGGCCTTCAGCTATCTCAGAGGTAATACTATCAGAAAATCCAGGGATGTTACAAATGCCTATTTTCCCCTAGTATCCACTACACAATTTCCTAATGTCTGTCAGGCGTCGGTCAGGAATGTCTGTCAGGCAGTGTCAGTCAGGTTATCCACTACACAATTTCCTAATGTCTGTCAGGCGTCAGTCAGGAACATCAGTCAGGAACATCAGTCAGGAACTCACTCCCCTCTTTCAATGACATGGCCTAGCCCCAGGCCTAGACCATA
>JBBPTU010000520.1:0-22273 GCA_038094295.1 Tylopilus aff. beelii | reverse complement strand
TCATCCACCTCCCCACCAGCAAATTCCATGGGTACTTGGTCCGAATCTGAGAATATGTGGGCCCAATTTGTCTCGCAGTGGACGCATCTGAGGGACTCGCCTTCTCCCTCAGAATCATGGGCACTAGCAAGAGGGGTAAGAGACCTCGTGGAAGACGAGTATCTAAGTTGCCTTCGTTGCGCACTTCCCTCCCAAACCCTGCCGCCCCCTCCCCCACCCTCTCACGTCCAACCAGAACGGTCAACTTTGTCCCTTCCTCCTCTGACACTCGAGCAACCGTCACCTCATTGGCCAGTGGACCCACACTCATGGACGATGAGCCCCGTTCCCCCTCTTCTCCCTCCTTCCTCTCCGACCACTCCACCGTCCCGCGCCTGGACTCTCCTACCCCTTCCATTATCTCCTCCACCTCAGTGGACACTGGATGGGACACAACCAGAGCCCACCGTGGAGTGGCCTATCATAGTAACAATCTCCCCTGCTCTGCCCTCTATGCCCTCGCCAACTCCGCCCGCGTTGCAGCCCATACCGCCCTTGCCAACCTCGCCACCCCCACTCCAGAACTTGTCGCCTACCATGAACAAGCTCGCAACCCGGCTCCAGGAGATGACTGCCACGAATGCAGAGCAGCTGGTCACTGGCATCCAGACTGCCCCCAGTACATCTGCCCTGGGTGTGGCACTACCTCCCCTGGACATCCACAGTATATGTGCCCAGTCCAACTGCACACTTGCCCATGCTGTGGAGAACAGGGTCATCCAGAGCGACGTTGCCCAGGCCCCCTTCCTCCAGATGACCTGGAATGGGACGACTACGACGAGCTCTGGAACAAGGGTGACCCAGATGGTCCAGATAGGTGTTGAGGTGGCACCTCAACCCATAGCGGAGGGTAATGTTACGGTCTGGATGGATATGGCGTGCCACCAAGAAGACCTCCACTTTGCACTTCAAGAAGCCGTGATCAACGGGTTCTACCAAGGAGTCATCGCTTACGTCGACGATGAGGTGCTACCAGGAGGGGATTTCCCCTGGGACGCCATAGAAGACCACTTCGCTATGGACCAGGAGGTCCTAGAATAACTCCATGGTTGGTTCGACTGTTTCTCCCTTCTGTTTGCCATGTTTCGAGTGGGCCCGCGCCGCAACCTCCACTTGCACTTACTTCATCCTGTACACCGTCATATGGACCTTATTTAATACTTCTCTGCTTACTTAACATGCATTCCCACAGATGTGAGAAGTAGTCTCACGTCATTGTCTTGGCCTTCTCATGGACGCTAATCTTCTCCCATAGTCATATCTCTCGTTATGGCTACATTTTCCCAACCCCATATACTTATGTATAAATACCCCTAGATAGCGCCCTGTACCTTAGTTTGATCTATGCAATCAACCTGCATTCTCATCTCATCTGCTGTGAAGATAGGTTCTTCCAGCAAGACCCTAGCAGAACTGGACTTCCTCTATCAAGCACTCCTTGTGATCCTCTATATCTACTGTTCGCTCCTCAACGAATAAAGGAGATGAGACCGCCAGGACGCGTATCGTAACAGAAAGAGAGGAAAGGGGGACAGAACGAAATTCATTCAAGACAATTCAAAGAAGCCGTTGCCATTTGAGAGGCAAGGCAGAATCCCCGTCGGAAATTTGAAGCTGGCGTTTCAAAGGTCTCTTTTGCAAGGTTTAACGAGTCAAGGAATGCTCTTCCAAAGAGTTTATGGAGGCTGTTATGTCTCGCAATGCTTTCAACTGCACGTCACCAGGTGATGCAGGGTTTGTAAATGTTTGTCTTCCTTACGAGCATCTTCACTTCTGTGGGACGTTATTCTCTTGAAAGAAAATGGTTGCAGTATGAGAAAGTTCAAAGAAGATGTTGACGTTTTGGAACAGATGCAGAGACTCCATCTGAAGTTTGCAAAACGTGTTTCAGGGGTTTCTTCCACAACCTCGGATGATTGGATGAAGTGTCATCAAGCGAGGAGATGGAATCAGTGATGTTCTGTAACGCTGTCACTCGAGCATCTCCCAAGGCAGCACGAATGCCACCTCCAAGTAAGGAGGAAGGGACACACATGGGCGGTGTTATGTTAGTTCCTCCCAACAAATTGTTTAGAGGTTTGTGCTGAACATTTCTCAGACAGAGAGCCAAACTTAAGCATGGTTAGGAGGTCCAGGGTTTGTAATCATCTGTCTTCTTTACAAGCGTCTTCACTTCTACGGGAACTGATTCTTTTGAAAGAGAAAGGTCGCAATATGAGAACTCCATCAAGTGATTCGACACGGGATAACATTACATAAGGAGCTTCTGTCCCAACACAACCTTCGATGTCAAGAATGGCTCGAGGCATTGTTAATCCCTGTGCTTTATGGCATGTCATAGCGAAACCAGGTAGGAGAGGAACCTGTCTTCGCTTAAATTTGTAAGTCTGTGTCATGTAAGGGTGATAGAGTGAGATATCAACCGTGTCTTCTAACACAACAGCTTGATGTGGCTCGAGATGTGGTAGCTTTTCTCCTGTGATTGAATCTGCCTCTACAACGCATGAAACAGCATGTCTGTGCCCACATTCGTCAACAGTGTATCTCACGCTGATCAGCTTTCCTGTACAGCCATTAACAATACCTGTGCTAACCTTGAAATTATACCCTATCATAACAGGCATGCTGATGATGAGAGGCAATTTACCGAGATGAAAGTTTGTTTCCCCCAAGTGAATTTTTCGCAAAAAGGGTGCAAGCCTTTGATCTACAGGTTCTCCCTTTTCAAAGTCTGTGGCATAATACCAGTGTAACTCGTTTTCAGTGCAGTTGGCAAAAGCCTGTGCTCCAGCATTATTAAGAAGATCTTTGATGGAATTGTTAGTGACAATAATGGGTGCAGTGTCCCATAACATATTGTACTCTACTTGGGCGGTCCCAAGTACATGGCTCTGCAGGGTTGCAAAATCATCCGTGGTACACTTGCTGAGGCGAAGACGTAGTAGGAGGTCAACAAAGGATGAAATTTCATCACTGACCTGACACTTTACCTCAGTTAGTATCACAACAACATCTACTGAATACCATAGTATTTTCCCAAACAATTGTCATTGGCTGCTCTCATTTGTTGCATGATCGAAAGAGAGATGAGCCTACAGTGATACTTGTCTGACGGGAGGCAGTTGTCCGAAGTCTCCCGAACAGATGACACTGATGTTACCAAATGGCAACGAGTTCCCTTTCACTTCTCCGAGAGCCTTGCTAATGGAGGTAAGGAAGACATTGCCTACTGTAGAGATCTCATCAATAAAAAGATAATCGACTCCCTGCCAACTATCTTGTAACTCTGGATTGTTCCTTTGATGTGATGATTTGGATTGACGTCGTCCTAATGCAAGAGTGGAATGTAAAGTGACTCCTCCGATATTGCTTGCAGCAACGCCGGTGAAAGATGTTAATCGAAAGTGTTTGGGTTGACCTGCTGAGTCAAAAAACTCCTTGACTGTGTGAATCACACAACTTTTCCCTGTGCCTCCTACACCTCCAATATACATTTGAAGCAGATGTGGATTGACTTCACATGAATGATTTGTGATGATGAAAAAGGCACAACACTGTGCAGTGTTGAGAGTGAATTTCTCGGTGATATGATGTGCAAGTTCATACTGATTCTTGCCAAGGTGAACACCATTGCTTGGGAGATCTGTTGGTGCTCAAGAGTGCACAATCAGTTGTTCTATAGATGTTACATCAGGAGATAGAGCAGTTATAGCAGGATATGCTTGAAAATCAAAAAAAATGATGCTGTGAGGAAGCATCACTATTGTTCAGAAGATGTTTCATTTCCTCGCACTGCTTAACATATGAATCTGCCCATTCATCCTCGAGGTGGCAATCGTTATTGGCAATCCAGCAACATTGTTCTTGGTGGATGGGAGCCTGAGTCCCACGGGTGGAATCAGAGCCTTGCAGACAATGGGATTGATCCAGATGATGGAGACAGATTAAAGAATCTTCTTGAAGATGATTTGTTTTTTGGAGAACATAATCAACCACATCATTTGTTCCTCTGAGACACTCCTCTTTGTGGGCATTAACTTGAGCAGGGCTCTTGAGCTTAGATAAAGATACAATAGACTCTTGATCATCATTAGTAGGAGTGTGTGCATCAAAAGAGTCTCAAGTTGAATCATGTCTTGTGGATATGTCATGGTCATGAGCATCCCTACATTACCTGAAATCCATATCAGCATATGACAGTGAAGGCTACCTCAACCTTGTGCTTCAACACTTCCATAGTGTGCATTCACATGACCCAAAATACCTGGTCCATTCAATGAGTCAGTATCAAGAAGACATTCAAAAAAAGCAGTAATATAAAGTTGAAATCACTGGGCAGAGACCACTGGATTTTGGGCCACTAATTGAGCTTGTTCTCAGAACACTGGGATTTCGTCAACAGACATCTTATCAATGTCAAAATTACCACGTGCCAGGAACTTTAAGATTTGACTGTAAATGTCAGCAGGATTTATAGTCATGTAGAAAGTTGGAAAACCATGTGTGAAAATTAACCCCCAGATTTTGTTGCACATAGTGAGATGAACTGCATTAGACCCAGGAACATATGATATAACATGAGATACTTGGTTCAACAAGTCTCTCACCTGTCGCTCTTCAGCAGTGAAAATAGTCAAGAAATCCCCTTTGGCAACACGCTCACCAACTGTATGAATAGCGGCAGGAGAGACACTTGCGAACTGAGCTTTTAGAGCTGAGAAATTCACTTGTTTCATTTTAACTGTGGACTGAATAAGAATCTTGCAATGTTGGATCAAGTTAAACGACGTGAATATGAAAGAAAAATGGGTTTGGAAACAGCAATCTGCAAGGAGCAGAAAATGTTTGACTTGATGCTCTAAAGAGACGTGCGACTGACGGCAGCAATCTTTGCTTCCACCTATGCCATATGGGAAAAGAGTGGGGTAAACCATTGGAAACAAACCAGGATTATTAATGTCCCCTACCGGCACTGTTCCATGAGGTAGCTGAATGAACCCTTTCCCTTTCTGAAATATGTGCTCCAGTGCAGCAGCACACAGGATGGATGGAGGTGATTCAGGTTCAACATTTGCAACTACAACTGAGTGGAAAATATCAGTAGTCTGATTGGAACCGGCAGGAATATCTCTCATTGTCTCTGACCGTGTCAGATCGTAGTTCGACGTAAGCTCTTCCTCCAAGGCAGCGCAATCAACCATTTTGATATGAGCAGGTAGGATAGAAATATCCTCCAAGCTCAACATCAATTCGGAATTGACACTCACTTCTTTATAGAACTGGTTATGGATTCTGAGCCAATCTAATGCTCATTGTACTCTCTCCTTTCGAATCAACAAAGGATAAGTGTGTTCCCGAAGCCATGAGGCAGACGGTGGTCATGATCCAATAAACAGAACACAAATAAAAGTTGTCAACTCTTCCATAGGAGGTGGTAAAATGTTGAGAATCACACAAGGTTCCTGTGGGAAGACAACAACATCATCACTGAAACCCTTAGACCATGCCATCCAATTATTTAGATGTTACATATGGCTCACAATTCTTTACTTTCTTGTTCTGGTAGAATTATACAGTAATGGTGCTAACATGGTTCCGGGAATGATCCATCCCTGAAAATACTTCGCTCGAAGGTGGCTGTAATATCAAGTCTTTATAATTCAGCTACCTAATGCATTGGTCTTGGGAATTAAAGTACTCAGTGTACGTGAATATAAGGTACTTCAAACTACATACTAAAGTATTCTCAATATTCAACTACAAGACAAATGTTGGAGATTGAGGTGAGCCAATGCAGATATCAATGTCTGTTGATGATCTGAGTCCAACCTAGTTGAAAACCTTTTCTGAGTCTCGCTCATCGCGACTCGGAGTCATGTGGTTCTCAGTTGACCTTTCTGTCCATGTGACCAGCCTTACAACATCACAGTACGAACATGTTTCTTTTCTTACAACTCCATCATACTTTAATGATGACAACACATCACTCTAGTGGTTACATCTAATACGTGTGACAAGGGACCACCAGTATGCTTCACCACAACCTTGCTGGTGGTGTTGTGAACAGCAGGTGAGTGAAAATTTATGTCAAAGCAGGTGTTCACCCCTGTAATAGCAATGCCTCACAGTGGGGGTGGTTTCCCTATGTGAAATACGAAATGCCACAGACATTCTGTTTGTGCCACCATTGGATGTCTCAGGTAGTGTGGCACGGTGGGAGTGATGCCACGCCGTGACCCATGAAATGCTGCAGCATGATACACGGCAGGAGTCATGCCCCACTGTGAACCATGAAATGCTGCAGATGTCTTCGCTGCAGCATGGTCCCTTGCCAGTGATGATACACAATGGGAGTGATGCCCTGCTGTGAACCATGAAATGCTGTGGACATCTTTGCTGCAGCATGTCCTTTAATGATACATGACAGAAGTGATGCCCCACCGTGAACCATGAAATGCTGCAGACTTCCCTTGATGATGGATGGTGGGAGTGATGCCCCGCCGTGATACACAGTGGGAACTTAGTACTATTGAATGTATTATTGATGGAATGTGAATGTCAGAATTCGAAAGCTGATTCATCACCACTATCCTCGTCCTCACTCTCTGCAGGGCCTTCATCTGTTCCACTCTCATCTTCACTACTTTCTGATTCAACCTGTCCATTGGTGCCCTCATTGTCACAATCTTCAACAGTCTGATCCACCTGGTCCCCAGCTTCAGGGCTGGCCATGCTGTTTTCATCTCCAGAAAGATCCTCCACCTTGTCTGTGAAGGCGGGGATATAATATTGAGCATGATGACCTACTTCAAAACCCGTGAACTGGGTGAACATGTCATGATCGGCAAAGCTGAAAGGTTGTGAGAAGTGTCGAAGTGATCTCTAGATAGACTCACATATTAACATAGTAGGCTGTCCAGTCGTCAGTAGCATTTTGTTCTCGAGCGACTGATGGACCATGATGGAGTAAGGAATCTGTACAACCATCAGTGAAGGCCGGGATCAGGTGGCAAGTATGGAGAACAAGGGATGGATCGAGGAATATGAATGCAACTCCTGAGTCTGCAGGGACGAAACCAATTTTTGGGAGACAGGCGTTCTTGAAGCCACAACAGTAGCCAGGTACAACTCCAAACCAGCAGACCCATAAAACTTCCATTCTTCACTCAGTGCTGGCATAGTTAACTGTAAACAGAAATGCGGCCAGGACTTGTGCATACCAGAATGTGTGAGCGTCTGGACTATCCTCCCATGAGAGCAGCATCACAGCAGATCCATGCCCAGGATGCAATGTATCTTGGTCCCTGCGCATATCATAGGTGGTGTAGTTAACTTGAAAATGCTTAGGTGAAAGGACACGGTTGAGATTATTCATGAATTGTAGAGAACACTGCTCCTTGTTAGAAAATGTATGCTCGTCACCATCGTAACCAAGATTCATCAATCGCGATAGAAGATGATCCTTGAGTTTTGGAATAAAGTCCTGGAATTTACAAGGATAATATAAGACGATGGAGGCTTCTAGTTGAGGAAAGTGGTATTATTACCTGTAAGGTGTTATGGGCTGGGCCGAGATTGAGGAGCGATACGCTGAGTTACATCGCACCATCAATCGTGCTACTGAAGCGTTCATTGCAGTGGGCCTTCTTAGCACCCTAGACCGGGACATGTACCTGGTATATCCAATGGGGGAATCGGATGTGGGAAGCCCAACCATGGAGTAGCTGGGTACCTGTTTTTCCTTGTATTGTCTCATTTCCTTCTTTGTCCTCTGATCTGATCTTATCCTGTACACTGCCATATGGACCCATTAGAAGCGTGTCACTGCCTTGCACAGTCTGCAGCATGTCTTCTTTTCTTATCTCTCCATTTCCGCTCGCATCGCCTTCGGATGGAGCTTGTAGTTAATACTCTTTTGGATGCTCATCTCTCCTCCTACCAATTCTCTTGTATTGGTAGTCGTTTCCCATACCCTTCATAGTTACATATAAAAGTGCCACTATCAGCGCTCATGTACTCTAGTTAGATCTACGCAATCATCAGCGTAACTTACTCCCGCCACTCAAAGAGAGCGAGACCAACACCCTGGCTTGTAACTGCCATACTTGTGTCCTTATTGCCCTTACCTTCACTTACTCCCTTCAGATCTACGTGCAAGCTCTCGCCCTCCTAATCGGCGAAGTGATAACACACTATCGTGTTAACAAAAGATCTAACTCTTCCCCTGGCTCCAACTAATACGTTCAGAGCTGACCAAACCCCATCACGACTTCCTATCGAGTCCCAGATAGTTCCGACTCAGATACTCCCCCTTGTTACGGGCTGGGAAGAGATCGAGAGGCAATATGCTGAGTTACATTGCACCATCGATCGCGCTACTGAGGCCTTTGTTCATGCAGGCCTCCTTAGCTCCTCTGACAGGGACTTGTACCTCGTGTATCCCATGGGGGACTCGAACGTGGGAAGCCCAACCACGGAGTAGCTGGGTACCTATTTTCCTTGCACCGCTTTCCCTTCTTTTCTTGTCTCGATCTGATCTCATCCTGTACACCGCCATACGGACTCTTTAGAAGCATCACTGCCCTCCACAGTCCGCAGTATGTCTTCCTCCTTATCTCTTCATCTCCACTCACATCGCCTCCGGATGGAGCTTGTAGTTAGTACTTTTCTGGACGCTCCACCTCCCCCTGCCAATTCTCCTTGTATTGGTAGTAGTTTCCCATCCCCTTCATAGTTACGTATAAAAGCGCCACTATCAGCGCCCATGTACGCTAGTTAGATCTACGCAATCCACAGCGTAACTTACTCACACCGCTCGAGTGAGCGAGACCCCAATCTGGCTCGTAATCGCCACACTTGTGTCATCGTAGCTTTAACCTTCACCTACTCCCTTCAGATCTTTGCGTTAGCCCTCGCCCTCGTAATCGGCGAAGTAGTAAATCACTATCGTGTTAACACCCCTCCACCCCCACCATCTCAAAGAACACCCTCGCACATGGTGGTTCCTCCTCACCCATCTTCGTCACATCGTATTCAGGATAGACACACTCCTCTACCAAGTGGAACCCCTCAGACCCCCATCACACACCTCCCAGTAGGTCCAGAATGGTGGAGAGCCCACAGTACCTCTAGGCGCTCCCCACAACCCCCTTTACTTGAAGCTGGGAGAACTCCATGCCCCGCCAGTGGCTCCCCCTCCCCTCTGCCCAGCCAACCCCACTCTCCCTATCTCCGAATGACGAGGAGGTCCCTATTCATGTGGATATGGAACCTTTATTGGAACCGCCGAAGGAATCCTACATACCATCTAACGAGGAGTGAATCGACCTTTTTGGACCCAATCCGGACTTTGACTCCCATCCCCATCCCCCCTCCCAGAACACCATTGTTGCAGCCTTACAAGACGCTCTACAAGACCCCCGCAGCTATACCAGAATGGCAGATGAAGGAGATGCCTGTTACGATACGCGTCCTGTTGTTCTCTTCTCCTTAGTTCGTCTATATAGGAACAGTAGATGTAGAGGATAACGAGCAAGGCTTGGTAGAGGAAGTCCAGTTCTTCTAGGGTCTCGCTGGAAGAACCTATCTTCACAGCGGAATGAGATGAGAACACAAGATGAATTGCGTAGATCAAACTAAAGTACAGGGCACTATCGTTGGCTATTTATACGTAAGTACTGGGGAATGGGGAAACATAGCCATAACGAGAGATATGACTAATGGAGGGATTTACAGCGTCCATGGGAAAACCAAGATACTGACGTGGGATCGTTTCTCACGTCCCTGAGAAATATAAGTTAGGTAAGGTCGACGGTTAAATAGAGTCCGTATGGCGGTGTACAGGATATAGTAAGCGAGATCGAAGATTGCGGCGAGGGCCCGCTCGAAACATAGAATGAATGAGGGAAAAGCAATCGAACCAACCATGGAGTTATTCTACGATCTCCCGGTCCGTAGCGAAGTGGTCTTCGATGGCGTCCCAGGGGAAGTCGCCGCCAGGTAGCACTTCGTCGTCGATATATGCGACGACTCCTTGGTAGAACCCGTTGATGATGGCATCCTGAAGTGCGAAATGGAGGTCCTCCTGATGTCGTGCCATATCAGTCCAAACCGTAACAACGCCCCCGATGCACATGAAACATCCTTTAAGGAGAACAAAGTGGCTTTACCAGATTCCTTTTCTGGTAATGCCAAGGATGCTCGCAGATGGATGTCACAGATGCAAGCCTACTTCTTGGTCAATCCCGCCATCTTCGGCACAAAGGAAACCCCCAATGAGCAACAACAGGTTATCACACTCCTCAACTGTATGAACAAGGGATGAGGGATGGCATTCACAGAAAGTTGGTATGACTGAATCCAGGACCCAGCGGCAAAAGAGGAAGACATTACATTCAAGAAAGTGTCAAAAGACTTTCTGGGGCTCTTTTCCCCACTCTCCATTAAACAAGAAGCACGAAACACCCTGGATGTCATTAGCATGGATGATTTTAAAGGGGACTTCCGTGAATTCAGAACCACCTTCGAACTAGACCTGGCCAGATCTCAGATGGATGACCAAGACGATATCAAGAGGATCTTGCACAGAGCAGTATCCCTTGACCTAGCACAGAAGATGTCCTGGGTAAATGAAGAACCAAAGACCACCAGGGAATGGCGGGACAAACCCAGGGTATTCTATGACTGAAACCTCCAGTATAAACATGACTGGCAAAGGAAGGGTGGATATCATTCCTCTTCCTCGAAGCCCACCAAAAACCACCAAAGGAAAGACCCCAATGCCATGGACGTAGATGCTGTCCGACTCACCCTTGATGAATGAGTGGAATGTTTCGCAAAGGGGCTGTGTTTCATTTGTAAAAAGAAAGGGTGTTCTGCCAGGAACCACAAGGGAAAAGCCTCCTGGAAGGATGGGAAGCGGAAACCCCCACGCCAAGAAATAAGGGCTGCAGCAGTTGCCAATACTCTACTAAAGGAGTTCACCTGAAAGTACAGGGTCTTGGAGAAGGCCGCATTGGAAACCCTATGCATTTGTTATTCCAAGCTGTCTGGAGACTCAGGAGACGAAGAAGAAACTGACGATGAAATGGCCATCAACTGGCTTACTGTGGACAAGGATTTTTAATGGGGAAGGAAGGATCAGTGTCTTCGCTTCCCAGAATTGCTCCTGTATTTGTAACCGATAAGAAGTCCCAGTCAATGCATATCCCCCTCTCACTGTATACTGGAATGACAGGACAAATCGCTGAAAAGAAGGCCCTTGTGGATAGCGGGGCCACCGGATGCTTCATCGACCACCAACTCGTCGCGCATATGAAATGGCCCAAAAAGCACCTTACCAGACCCGTGCAAGCAAGTAACATGGACGGGACCATCAATCAAAACGGCCTGATTTGATTTTCTGTAACCCTCCAGACATGGATAGGGGATCAGGAATGTCCACAAACCTTTCTCATCATCAACTGCAGAAAAGAAGACGTTATCTTGGGACTCCCCTGGTTACGAGAACAAAACCCCATCATCAATTGGGCTATGGGGAAGGTGTTACAATACGCGTCCTGTCGGTCTCGTCTCCTTTGTTCGTCTAGGAGTGAACAGTAGATGTAGAGAATCACGAGTATTGCTTGGTAGAGAAAGTCCAGTTCTGCGACGGTCTCGCTGGAAGTTCCTATCTTCACAGCGGATGAGATGAGAATGCAGGTAGATTGCGTAGATCAAACTGAAGTACAGGGCGCTATCTAGGGGTATTTATACGTAAGTATAAGGGGGATGGGGAAACATAACCATAACTAGAGATATGGCTATGGGAGAGGATTAGCGTCCATGGGAGAGCCGAGCCAGTGACGTGAGACTACTTCTCACGTCCATGGGAATGCATGTTAGGTAAGTGGGGAAATGTTAAATAGAGTCCGTGTGGCGGTGTACAGGATGAAGTAAGCGTGAATGAAGGTTGCGGCGAGGGCCCGCTCGAAACATACTGAACAGAAGGGAGAAACAATTGAACCAACCATGGAGTCACTCTAAGATTTCCTCGTCCATGGCAAAGTGGTCTTCTATGGCATCCCAGGGGAAGTCTCCTCCAGGTAACACTTCATCGTCAACGTAAGTCATGACTCCTTGATAGAACCCATTGACAACAGCTTCTTGAAGTGCAAAATGGAGATCCTCTTGATGGTGTGCCATATCTGTCCAGACCATAACAGAAGGTTCTGCTTACCTCTCCCCCAAAATTACAGCACGACTCGCCAAAGGCAGTAACACAGCGATATTTGGTCAGATACTTGGGAATGGACCCGGATGCCCAAATCACCAAGTGGTGGAAGAAGAAATTGGATCATGAAGCCGTATGGGCATACCCATTGAGAAGGACAACCATCTCTACCAAGATAGTGGCGGAAGCTGCAAAAGCCAAAGTAGAACTCCCTAAGGCATACAAGGAGTATCAAAGGGTGTTCCAGGATCCCCCGGAAGGAGAATTGCCCCCGTCCTGAGAATTCAACCACGCCATCAACTTGACCCCTGACTTCGTCCCAAAACGAGTGAAAGCTTACCCACTAAACCCCAAAGAGCAGCAAGCATGTCGAGATTTCGTAAACAAACATCTGAAAAGCAGGAAGATCATCGCCTCAAAGTCCCCACAGGCCTCCCCCTTTTTCTTTGTTCCCAAAAAGGACGGAAAGTTACAGCTGTGCCAGGACTATCGCTATCTAAATTCAGGAACCATTAAAAATGCCTATTGTTACGATACGCGTCCTGTCGGTCTTGTCTCCTTTGTTCATCCAAGAGCAAACAATAGATGTAAAGGATTATGAGTAGGGCTTGGTAGAGAAAGTCCAGTTCTACAAGGGTCTTGCTGGAAGAACCTATCTTTACAGCAGATGAGATGAGAACGCAGGTGGATTGCATAGATCAAACTAAGGTACAAGGCACTATCTAGGGGTATTTATACATAAGTATGTGGGGCTGGGGAAATGTAGCCATAACAAGAGATATGACTATGGGAGAGGATTAGTGTCCATGGGAAGGCCGAGCTGATGACGTGAGACTACTTCTCACATCCATGGGAATGCATGTTAGGTAAGTGGGGAAACATTAAATAGAGTCCGTATGGCAGTGTACAGGATGAAGTAAGCACGAATAAAGGTTGTGGCGAGGGCCCGCATGAAACATGGCAAACAGAAGGGAGAAACAATTGAACCAACCATGGAGTCATTCCATGACTTCCTCGTCCGTAGTGAAGTAGTCTTCTATGGCATCCCAAGGGAAGTCTCCTCCAGGTAGCACTTCGTTGTTGACATAAGCCACGACTCCTTGGTAGAACCCGTTGACAACAGCCTCTTGAAGTGCGAAGTGAAGGTCCTCTTGATGGCATGCCATATCTGCCCAAACCGTAACATTACCCTCCGCTACAGGTTGAGGTACCACCCCAACATCAATCTGGACCGTCTGGGTCACCCTTGTTCCAGAGTTCATCATAGTCATCCCATTCCAGGTCATCTAGAGGAAGGGGGCCTTCGCAGTGTCGTTTATTATGAGACGCATCCTGTCGTTCTCGTCTCCTTTGTTCGTCCAACAAGGAGCAATAGACGTAGAGGATTACTAGCAAGGCTTGGTAAAGGAAGTCCAGTTCTGCGATGGTCTCGCTGGAAGAACCTATCTTCACAGCAGAAGGAGATGAGAACACAGGTTAGATTGCCTAGATCAAACTGCAGTACAGGGCGCTATCTAGGGGTATTTATACATAAGTATTTGGCAGTTGGGAATATGTAGTCATAACGAGAGATATGACTATGGGAGTGGATCAGCGTCCATGAGAAGAAACGATAAGGGACGTGAGAAGCGATCTCACGACCGAGGGAAGGCATACTATGTAAGTGGGGGTCATCTAGATCTGTCCGTATGTCGGTATACAAGATGGGGTAAGCACGATTACTGATTGCGGTAAGGCCCCGCGCAAAATAGAGAGAAGAGATGAGAAAATGTATCATACCAGCTGTTTAGCTATTCCAGGACTTCACCCTCGTTGGCGAACATCTCTTCCACGTGGTCCCACGGAAAGTCCACGCCTGGGAGGAGTTCATCGTCTACGTAGGAGACCAGCCCCTGTCGGAACCCATCCATGACTGCTTCTCGTAAAGCGTAATGTAAGTCCTGGCAGTGGCGGTTGCTGTCCGCCCAGACCATAACATTACCCTCCCGTACGGGTTGAGGCACCGCCTCAATCTCTATCTGGGCGGTCGACGTCACCCGCATTCCAAAGCTCATCGTAGTCGTCCCACTTGCGCTCGTCTGGGGGGAATTCGAAATGGCAACGTCGCTCTGGATGACCCCGTTGGCCACAGCGTGGGCAAGCGTGAGGTCGGACCGGGCACAGATACTGAGGATGTCCAGGGGTGAGAAGGTGGCATCCCGGGCAAGTATACTTTGGGCAGTCGGGGCGCCAGTGCCCAGGTTCTCCGCATTCGTGGCAGTCATCGCCTGGAGCCGGGTTGTGAGCACGTTCACGGTAGGCGACGAGCTTGGGTGTGGGTGCTGCCATGTTGGCGACTGCGGTTCTGGCCGCATTTCGTGAGGCCTGGGCGAGGGCGTAGAGGGCGGTGCGGGGGAGATGGTCACCGTGATAGGCCACTCCGCGGTGGGCACGGGTTGGGTCCCATCCAGCATCGGCTTCGGTGGAGGAGACCTCAGCGGCATCAGAGTCCAGGCCCGGGACGGAGGTGTCTGACAAGGTGGAGATGGAGGAGGGGGATTGGGGTCTAGGTTCCACGAGCGTGGGTTCACTGGCCAGCGAGGTTGCGGTCCTACTACTGGAAGTGGAGGGGGGAACGAAGTTAATGGTGCGGGTAACACCCTGGACGGAGGTGGAGGAGGAGGAAGGGGAGGGATGAGTCGCGAGGGACGAGGGCAACTTAGTGTTACGCTAGGCCCGGGTAGGGACTAGAGTAGCCTTGAGAGGTCGTAGGGTCAAGGGTTCGGGGTAAAGGCCAGTGATTGTTATATGGCCGATCAAAGGTTCTAGGTGTAGCGTCCACTCGAAGTAGGACGACGACTTGTAGGTCAAGGTAGGCTTGCTAGGCCTAAGTACAAGTGGAGGACTAAGGGTGCTTAGAAGCGAGAGGGGACTGAGGGTTTCTCCAAGAGATATGGGTATTGCTCAAGGAGGTCTAAGCTAGAGTACATCGGTCATCGACGTGGGTTTATATACGTAAAGAATGGAACGATTACTTAAGCGGAAGAAGGTCATAGAAGGATTACAAAGATAGAAGTGAGTCATAGTGAGTCAGAATGAGTCAAGATGGAAAAGAAGCGCTGACCAAGCGAGAAGTCTGAAGTGAGTCAGCGGGAATGAGAGATAAGTCCGTATAGGCTTAGCGATGACTAACGACAAGGAAAGAAAATAGTAAACGTAACACTTAGGTACTCATCTTCAGCGAAGTCCCTTACCCCTCTTAGCGTTGGTCCTGACGGGGAGGGAGAAGGCGAGTCCCTCAGACGAGTCCACTGCGGGACGAATTGGTCCCATGTACTCCTGGACTCTGACCAGGTAGCCTCGGAACTCACTGGTGGGGAGAGCGCAGAACATACTATGCACCAAGGCACGTCGCATCTGGAACGAAAGGGTAGTGACCAGGGACAGGTACCCACTCTCCAGCATTCCATCGTAGTACTGAGGGATCGATGAAGATACGGCAAAGACTGCTGCCGTCATCGTTGGCGACGAAGGGTCCCCTCCCTGCCAGGAAAGTGCGATGAGGGATCGTTTGAGGGTGTGAACAGCCAGGATGAAGTCCACGAGAGGGGAGAAGGTCTGGTAGCCCTGGAGGGCCTGGAATTCGAGGAGAGCGGGGGGACATTCGAGAAGGGTGGTGCAGAGTTCTCATCGTTGGCGGGTGGTGAGGAAGTCGAGGAATAGGGGGAAGTCCTCAGGGAGTTCGCAGCCGTCCAGGTAGGTCGCTGCCAGAGAGGTCGGTGGGAAGAGTTCGATGGGGGAAGCGAGGACATGGTTGGGGAAGTGAGAGAGAGGTTGCATCATTCTGGGGAAGGTGGAGGTTTACACTTCTCTCTTAAGTATCCCCCCCTTCGATTTCCTTGTGATCTGTAGTTACCCACTGCTGTCGCCAGTTTTGGTCAAGGGTTTCCTGAGTGGGTGGTGGCGGAATCTGTGGCGTAGGGGGCGGCAGTGGCATGGGTTCCCTGGGAATCAGTGCTAAGATCGTGGGAGCAGGAGGTGACTGGGGTCTGGTAGGCAGTGCGGTAGGGGTGTTCGCCCAAGTCCCAGCCAGCCCAGGGATGCGGAGTGGTGCGATCGAGAAAGAAAATGTTCCCCAAGGGGTTGCGAGCGAGATGGTTATTCCGTACTGGCTGTAGCTCCAGTAGAAGACCGCGAGAAAGGTGAGGAAGACATAGGATATGGTCAATGCAACAAGGTCGGTGATAGAGAACATGGTGGGGGAAGGGATGAAGTGTTTTAGTTTCGTCGGGGGAAATCCTTGGGGTATCATGCTTGGTAATCTTTTAATGTTCTTTTGGCATGGGAAAGGTTATTAGTCAGTTCCCAGGTATCTTCACTATCTGCATTGCCTTTCCACCCAATTAGGTATTCCCAGCTCTTTCCCTTGCGACGGTGGCGTTTGATGGTTTCAATTTTGTATGCTGCATCTCCTTCTACCATTTGCGGGGGTGGCTGAGCGAATGCGGGTCCGAATTCTGCGGTAGTGGTGGCAGTGGTTAATTTGGAGGTGTGGAATACATCATGTATTTTCCACGTTGGTGGGAGTGCAAGTCAGTAATTAAGTCTGCTCAGTACCTGAGTGACCTCAAATGGGCTGACCCTCTTCAGACTTAGCTTCCAATGGGCGAATTTGATTCGGAGGTCTTTGGCTTCGAGCCAGACCTTATCCCCCACCTTCCACCCCTTGAACTTGGAGTTGACTCGCTCCCTCATATCCTGTTGGGCCTTCTGGTGCACCGCTAGGGCTTCCTTCCGTGCTTGGTCTAGGATAGTCAGACGTTGTTCAAGGGCTGGGAGGAAGGTGGTTTTCAGGAGAGGGGGGTAGGCTCACGGTTCATATCCCATCATCAGGGAAAATGGGGAGGCGTTTGTAACCGAATGAGTGGCCGAGTTATGAGAGAACTCCACCATAGGAAGTACCTCGGTCCAGTTCATTGGAGAGTTCCCACAAAAGATTCGCAAATAGGTTTCTAATTCTTGGTTTACTCGCTCAGTTTCGCCGTCGATTTGTGGATGGTAGGCGGTGGACAGTGCTACATCGTATTCCAATAGTCGGGCGAGCTCCTTGGCAAAGGCAGAAGCAAAATGCACGCCTCGGTCGGAGATGCATTTGTCGTGCAAGCCGAATCTGGGGAAGATGTGTTTGAAGAACAAGGCTGCTATATCCGCCGCCGTTGCATTCTTGGTGCAGGGCAAGAAAATTACCCCCTTCGTGAGCCCGTGGTCGACCACGACCAATACAGAATCAAACCCATTCGATAAAGGGAGGTCGGTGATGAGGTCAATAGAGATCTGCTGGAAAGGACGGGAGGCCGCAGAGGGGATGGGAGATAGACCAGGGGCCGTAGGATGGGTATTGACTTTATTAGCCTGGCAAACAAAACACCCCTGAACAAAATGGCGGACATGAGATGCCAGTCCGGGCCACCAATAGTCGCGTGAGACCCTGGCCAAGGTGCGGAAGCGGCCTTCATGGCCGCCAGCGGGGGATGAGTGGAGTTGGGCAAGAAGATCCTGCCTCGCAGGTTCGGGCACGTAGAGTCGGCCTTTGAAGTATAGGGCCCCCTCGATGAAGGACCAGTCCGCCGGGTCCGTATGGGGTAGGAAAGGGGTCGCGGAGGAAATGGCGGAGAGGGCCTGCAGTACCAAGGGGTCGGACGGGGTGGAGGACACGATCTTATCCAGGAGGGTGACGTCCAACTGTCAGATGAAGGCGGTGGGTGGCAAAAAGACAACATCCACGTTGTCTTGGGAGGTATCAACATCATCCTTCCAGGAGAGGGCATCCGCTGGACCCATCTCGGTACCCGGCAGGGCTGTCCATATGAGGTCAAAATCCTGAAGGAACATCTGCCACCGGGCCTGTCGCCAGGACAGGGCGTGTGGGTGCTTGAAATAAGTGAGGTTGCGGTGGTCCGTAAGGACCGTAACGGGATGGAGAGTTCCCGTCAGGTAATGTTTCCATTCTCCAAGCGCCAAGATGACCGCTAACATTTCCCTGTCGTAGATATCGTAATTTCGTTCTGCCGATCTGAATGTCTTCGAGAAGTAGGCACAGGGGTGTAGGTCTCCAGCGCCGTCCTTCTGCATTAGGACTGCTCCTGCGGCTAATAGGGAAGCATCAGTCATAACTGTGAACAGTTTCGAAGTGTCGGGGTAATGGAGAATCGGGTGAGTGAGGAACAGGGCTTTCAGGTGGTCGAACGCGTTCTGGCAATCCTCGGTCCACTGCCAAACTTTCCCTTTCTTGGTGAGATCATGTAAGGGTCGTGCGAGGTCAGAAAAGCCCGATATGAATTTGTGGTAGAAGTTGCAGAAGCCGATGAAGGACCGCACGGCTTTAATGGAAGTCGGAGGTTGCCAATTTTCAATTGCAGTAAGCTTGGTTGGGTCCATCTTTACTTCCCCCTTTTTGACGATCATTCCGAGGTATTCGACTTCCTGGACATTGAAGCTACATTTTTCCAGTTTTAGGTACAGTTTGTGTTCGCGCATCCGCTGGAGAATGGCCCTGGTCCTCCGATCTTGGTCCTCCTGGGTAACGGAATGGATGAGGAGGTCGTCCATATAGATAATCAGCCATCCTTCCGCGATCATGTCCCTGAATATATGATCCATCAGGGCCTGGAAGGTTGCTGGGGAATTACAAAGGCCAAAGAACATGACGGTGGGTTCGAATAAGCCAAAAGGGGTAACAAACGCAGCCTTTCATCTGTCTTCCGGGCGGATGAGTATGTTGTTGTACCCCCATCACACCTCCATCTTCGTGAAGATTGATGAATCCTTAAGCTTGTCCACAAGATCTGAGATTAATGGAAGCAGGTAAGCGTTCTTGATCGTTCCTGAATTTACATGTCGGTAATCCTGGCAAGGGCGAAGTTTCCGGTCTTTTTTGGGGACGAAGAAGAACAGTGATGCTTGGGGGGACTTTGAAGGAACAATTTTTCCACTCTTTAAGTGCTCATCCACAAAGTCCCGGCAGGCTTGAGTTTCTTGTGGGTTCAGCGGGTAGGATTTGGCTCGTTTCGGAGTGAACTCCTTAGTCAACTCGATGGCGTGGTCGAACTTTCAGTTTGGGGGTAGTTCTCCCTCGGGGGGTTCTTCGAAGATTTCTCGATAGGCTTCGTATGCAGGGGGCAAGGTCTTTTTTTCTTTCTCCGTTGCGGCAGCGAGGGTGGTGGATACTGTTGTCCTGCGCATGGGATAGGCTTTGGCAGCTTCGTAATCCAACTTCTTCTTCCATAATTTGGCGATTTTCGCATCTGGGTCCATTCCTAGGTACTGGATGAGGTAACGCTGGGTGATTGCTCGTGGGGAGTCGTGCCGGAGTTTTGGGAGAACGTTTGGGAGCTCTACCTTGCCGGTGGTCCAGTCAATCAGGGGATTTACTTCTTGTAACCAGGGGAGCCCCAAAATTAGGCTTTCCTTTCCACAGTCTATTACCATGAACATTCGGTCTTGTTCCTTATCCCCAATTCGTAATGTCAACGTGACTTGGTGCCATATTAGCCCGTTGCTATTCGTGGTTCTGTCCACATTGCTTGCCCTTAACGGGGTTTTCATCCGTTCCTTTCTCCATCCGGCTTGGTTTACTAAATGTCGGTTGATAAAGCATCTGGTTGCTCCGCTATCCACAAGTGCGAGTTTGTCGACGATTTTGCCTGTAGTACTAGCATAAAGGGAAGTGGGGATTCTCATTGACTTGGACTTGGTACTTGTTACTATCACAGGCGCAATTCTGGGAAGTGAAGACGTCGTTCCTTCCTTCCCCTTCAAAAATCCTTGGGGGCGGAGATCCTATTTACGGTTTCTTCTCCGCTTCCTTCATCTTCGTCGGCCCCCTCGTCATGCTTCTGATAGCAGATCCTAAGGGTTTTGATCGCTGTTTCCTCGGAGATCCCTTGTTCTTTCATAAACTTCCCCATCTGCGATTCCTTTCTGGTTTCGGTAGTTCTGATTTGGTTTCAGCCGCTCCCTCCGTTTCGCCTGTTCCAAGGCCCTTTCCTACTTACAAAATGTTCGGTCGTAGGTCGCGGGTGATTCCTAGTAGAACACCCAGGTTTCCTGCAAATGAAGCATAGTCCCTTTGCGAAGCACTCCGCTCTTTCGTCTGGCGTAAGGCGAATGGTGTCTACATCCATTTGGTAGGGGTCCCTTTCGTTGTGGTGCCTTCTGATCGACGGGATCCATCCTGACCCTCCTCCTCTATCGTACTTGTTTTGTTCGGCAAGGTCATAGAACTCGCCTGCCCTATCCAGCCATTCCTTCATGGTCTTTGGTTGCGGAACGACGAGGGCCATGGCTTTGGCGGTATCCAGGTCTACCGCTTTACGTAAGATCCTGAAGACGTCATTAACATCTTTCATCTTGGCTCGCCCAGCTTCTAGTTCGAAAACCGTTCTGAACCGATGGTAGTCGCCTTTGAACTTCCTAATGTCCATGGCGTGTAGGGCGTTGCGGGCTCGTTGCTCCATAGAGGCTGGGCAAAAGGTGGTGAGGAAATTTTTGGATACGTCCTTGAAGGTGATCTTCTTTCCTTCCTCATCGTCTCCATACATCTTGTCATACCATCCTTCTGCAAAGGCTCATCCTTGTCCTTTACTCATTCGGTTCAGGAAGGTGATGGTCCGCTGTTTGTCTCCCTTGGTAGTAGTATGGTCGAAGATCTGGGGGTTGGCATCGAAGTATGCGGACATCTGATTGTGCCATCTGTTGGCGTCCTCGGTTTCTCTGGAGCATCCGTCCGGGAGGGCTGCTTTGTTCTCTCTGGTTTCCGTATCTGCCATTGCTGCATTGATTGCTCTCTGCGTTTTCTTGTGAATTCGGGCGAGGGTATCGGGAGAATACTGTTCTGGTTCCCCGCCAAAAAGGTCAAAGTGTTCTTCACCCTCCTCCAGATGCGGGCTTTCCAGTTCGTAGGAATGGCAGGGTGGGTCATGGAGGGGTTCGGTGTCGATATGGATCTGGAGTTTGCTATCCTCTCCCTCACCTTCCTGGGAAACGGGGTCGGGGGTCTGCTCTTCAGCTTGTTCGTGAATATAAAATTCTGCTGTAGGGATAGACGTATCAACTGCGATCTGTGGTTCAGGGGAACTTCCAAATCGTAGGCGGGTAGGGGGTCTTAGTGCGCCGTGGAGGGATCTGGTTTGAGTCGAGGTGCCAGGTATACACCTAGATCTCGGCGTTGAGCGACCTGTCTGAGGGTTCGTATGAGGAACCAACGGGTTGGTGTGTGCAGGGCGAGGGCGCAAGGATGTAGGGGTATGGGAGTTCTCTTCGGAGGAGTCGTCAGATGGGGGGCTTTGATAAGACGTGGTGGAGGTAGGCGGGCTCCGAACCTAAGAGTTGGAGCCAGGGGAGGAGTTTGATCTTTTGTTACGAGACGCGTCCTGTTGTTCTCGTCTCCTTTGTTCATCCAACAAGGAGCAATAGACGTAGAGGATTACTAGCAAGGCTTGGTAAAGGAAGTCCAGTTCTGCGATGGTCTCACTGGAAGAACCTATCTTCACAGCAGAAGGAGATGAGAACGCAAGTTAGATTGCGTAGATCAAACTGCAGTACAGGGCACTATCTAGGGGTATTTATACATAAGTATTTGGCGGTTGGGAATACGTAGTCATAATGAGAGATATGACTATGGGAGTGGATCAGCGTCCATGAGAAGAAATGATAAAGGACGTGAGAAGCGATCTCACGACCGAGGGAAGGCATACTATGTAAGTAGGGGTCATCTAGATCTGTCTGTATGTCGGTATACAAGATGGGGTAAGCACGATTACTGATTGCGGTAAGGCCCCGCGCGAAATAGAGAGAAGAGACGAGAAAATGTATCATACCAGCCGTTTAGCTATTCCAGGACTTCGCCCTCGTTGGCAAACATCTCTTCCACGTGGTCCCACGGAAAGTCCACGCCTGGGAGGAGTTCATCGTCTACGTAGGAGACCAGCCCCTGTCGGAACCCATCCATGACTGCTTCTCGTAAAGCGTAATGTAAGTCCTGGC
>JBBPTU010000519.1:0-22274 GCA_038094295.1 Tylopilus aff. beelii | reverse complement strand
ATTGTATACGTCCAGTCTCCATCTCATTTCCGCTCTTCACACATCTCACACATGATCCATTTACAAGCTGCGACGAGCGTGCTATCGCTTACCAGAGCAATAGCGTATGGTACACGACGTCCTCTCCAAAGTCGCCGTCAACGATACGTCATAGCGAACGAAAACGGGACGGCCATTTATCAAGCAAGCTGTGCAAACCCGACGCTCATGTTGCCGAGGTCGAAGGTGGTGTACACGCCCTGCAGAAAGAGGTCTCCGATGACCCAGGATGCTGGTAGTAGGAGCGATCAACGGAGAACGATAGGAGATGATATGGGTGAGACTCACTGATACTGTTGTCGTATTCGACGATGCCACTGACGCAGTCAGTCGAGTTGAGCTTCCCGATGTTGAGCGCCGAAGCAGGGATCGAGAACGGCCGAGATCCAAAAGTGAAGCTAATGTTCGGGAAGCGATCGCATGGGTCTATAACGTGTCGTTAGAATTAGCGCGTCGACGGGTGCCAAGGGCCGAACTTACAGGTGTAATAGCCAGGGAGGAGATTTCCTGGTACAGGCTTACCTCCAAGGGCGCCGTGCAGAGCAGCGACTTGGGAGGATGACCCGTAGATGAAGTTGGTCATAGTACCGATGATTGAGCTGACATTCTTCAGGACCGTACGACCGTTTCCCTGAACGCTGTCCATGTTCACTTGCCAAAAACCCTGAATATAATCAACGTCATGCATGTCCACATACCAGACACTTCAACTCACGGGCACCGTTACTGGGGCATATGCAAAATCACCAGTGTACAGGTTGTGGTTTGTACCTCCAAGATATAACTCTGCACCAGAGCGCGAGAGCTTGAGTGAAAACACTGGCTCGATCACGTTCTCAGAGACGAGGGTCTCGAAGACCGGGCTGGCGTTGAAATGTGAGATAGATTGAAAAGCCATTCCAATCAAACCATCCGCGTTCGAATATGGGTACTGGTATGCAGTGGTATAGTTTTTTGCGACGCCGAGAGTCTGATTTTTCGCCTACTTGACTGTCAGGAATGGTTTCGTTGCAAGCCATTCAGAACGTACGGTGAATCCGGCAATAGAGACAGTATCAGTATATTCTTCGAGAACAAGATCCTCCTTTCCATCAGCATATTGAATGCTCGTTGTCTTCCCAATGAGCTTCGAAGTCGAAGAGGAAGATGGGTTCCAGAGTGTATGATTATGACAAGTCAAATCGCAATCAGATCCTGGTATGAAAAGATCGCTGTCCGCAGGTCAAGGAAAGCACCCCGCATGCTTCTTCGTAGATCCATACCTAGAACCTGTGTCAATATGAACTGCGGAGAGTCAGGCGAGCATCTACAAGGAAGTATAAAACGGCGCACCGGTGAAGGACTTCGCAGGGGTCCCAACCGAAATATTGCCATACCAGAACCCGGAATAACCCTCCGTCAAAGGTTCTCCAGCGCCACGTTTTTCTGGGTTGTTCGTAGCGACGGAGTTTGTCTTCCCAGTGTTCCGCTCAAAATTGGCGAGGCCGCGGAGGATCTTACTAGAAATGATGGTTGAGGGAAAGCAACGTCACGGTGTACTTTATCATGACATAAGACGCACGCCTCGACTGATGCACGATGAGCAGTGAGTGCGATAGTGTCGATGCTCTGGTCGGAATTAAGGAATACAGAACGTTTGGTGATAGGGATTACCCTTCCGATCCCCTTAGCGATGGACTGAGGCATTGCACCAGCCAAAATAGCCAGTGCAACGAACGATGTCGGAAGAGAAACGTGCATTCTAAAGATGAAATGGTCTTTGTAAGGAGAAGAAGTGTTGGTAACTTTTACTCCGACACGTCCACCTTTAATACACAGACGGTAGCCATGGCGCCGGAACACCTGCACACACGAGTGGCTCTCTTTCCTGGAGGCGGCGTCTGATAATCTGAATCCGTGACAGCAGCGACGGTGCCAGCAGTAATTGCTACACAGCCTGAGGACAGGTGTGTGGGAACGGCTAATCTGTCAAGATCAGTCACTGGCAGATATTAAACTTTCCGCCGAACTTCAAGTCGAAGTGACGCACGAGTTTCTGGCCCGGGCGAGATTTGGAAAACGCCGAGAGCATTAGTTTGGCAATACAACGATTACGACGTAGTATCAGCAATCCAATGTCAGAGTAGTTCAGGTTAAAATGGAAGTCTGGTGCACAGTGAGTGCTAGGCACGAAGAGCCTCAGGTTGAGGTCGCACCGCTTGTCCGCTGGCCTCCGGGAGGACAAACAAACGGCATACAAGGGACCTATGACTAGTAAATTAGCGTTTCATCTTGACTATCATGACTGTGCCTTTTACTCCCAGAACTTGAACGTTGTAACGCCCCGATTTCCGATCTCGCAGACAAGCATGTATGCCGAACACTGCTGGATCTTCCCTTGGCTGTGGGTTTCATCCAGCACGATTGCGCATGTTTTAAGTTGGTTACCTCGTTTAACGGCTTCGTTTCAGATCGACTGGCCCTTTGACGCTTGCACCATGCATCGAGGATAAATATTACCACGGCGAGCTCTTCGCTATCACAGAAGGGGTTGGATCCGAGGGGCACTCGAACATTGGTGCATATACCGGCGGTCCGTCTGAACGTTATCACGAACTCTTTTCCGATCGATGCTGGGGGGTGCGCCAGTGGTCACTCACCGGTACTCACCGGCATTTCGAGGACATATAATTCGAGCGCCGCCTCGGCCACGACCGAGGCTCGACTAACCAATATAGACGCCCATCACAGAGAGTGCGTGCGTAGTCGCTCGCCACGAACCTCTATCATATCGCTGGCCTCACGTGCTTTCTTATCCTCCTAGGGTTATCTCACCCTCTGCTCTTTACGCATCCTCCACCCAGCTCACCGTTCTGCCATGAATCGTGCACAGGCAAACTCGCTCGACGTGACGAAATTCGAACAGCGATGGCGACTATCATTCGTCTTCATGGCTTCCCCCAATTCCTCCGTGGTCATTCGACGCAGCATGTCCACTGACGTCGGCAAGCAAAGCGAGAGTTCGTCTGTGCTCGTCTATGACGAGTAATGCTTGCGACTTATCAGCAGTCGCTACTTTCCGTCAATTTCATTATTTATGTGCACCACCTTATTTCCATGTGCCGCCCCTCTCTATATTTGCAAGGTTAGAAAAGTGTCTTCGCTCGGTGATGATCAAAGGAACCCCACGTTTGCAGATTCCACCTTGCGTCGTTCCCTGCTACTACTTTAGGACACTCCACCAAGCCGCTGCGTCAATGCCGCAACTTGTCATTGTGCATTGGCGATAGCTTATCTAGCATCATCGATCGTCTAACACCATCTCCGGCCTCTGGGCCGAGACGAACAGCATACCATACTTATCTTGTTCTCCGTGGCCATGATTTTTGCCTATCCCTGTTCTGTTTCTGTCAATATGTCGTCTCTCCTCCGATGGGGATATTCGGATCTCGTCGGATCTCTACCATTGTAAGCCACCACCCTGACTCCTCGGAGAGCATCTTCCCTTGAACACGTCAAACGCTACCCCACCCCGGCTGCACGAGCGATAACAGCTTACCAACGCTGATAATCGACGCAAGATGGTCGGTCAGTGGTTTGCCCTTCCAGGATCGTTCGAAGAGAACTATAGGTACGTGGTCATTGCAGAGGATTGAAACCTCATTCAGCTTTAAGAACGAGCAGGCACATACCCTCTAGGGCTAACATAGTCCTGGGCATCCGTATGGATCCGGATCAAAGCGACCATCAACGCATTGCTGTCTCTCGACTCGAACACTGTTGAGTCGGACTTCAGCGAAGTATGAGCCGACAAGATGTTATATCAGTGCTATTACACTTCCTCATTCCGGCTCAGCACTTTCTGCGCTTCCAGTGTTCTAGAGACGGTACCTACGAAATATAGCTTCTGCCCCTAGAAAGCGTACACAACTTTATCACCAATTTAACTACTGACACCTGCATGCGAGCTCCTGATAGTATCAGCTTTGCTTTTGGATTTCTGGTTACCTTACTACTGTCAAGCGATCTCACTGTCTAGGGCGTACTTGAGCTTTCTTTCCGGTTGAAAAGTGAGCGGATCATGTGCTCGGACGCGACTAGTTGACTACGCAGGTCTTCAACGGTCTTCTCGAGATATCCGATGTACATGTCTGGCAGAGGGTATTAACGTGACATTAGTGCGGGCCAAGATGAACATACCCGAGTTCGTTTCTCGTGAGAGAAGATCTGACTGTAGCGACTCGATTGTCTTGCTTTGTCCGGCCGTACTAGGTTGAGACCTAACGGGTTCTCCGCGGAGTTGCTATATGTTGCTCTCTGGGTGTAAGATGTTGTTACCTAGCGGACATCAGGACAGCATAGCGATGGTCATTGGAGTGACGGACGTACCTGAGGTATATTCTTGTGAACGAAGGGAATCTGTGGTTTTACTTTTGGTGCGCTCGCAATTGGCAAGTTGGTTACGCAGGTCATGAACGGTTTCCTCAAGACGTCCTGCGATACATATGATAAACGTGGACGACGGAACATGTCAGAGTAACGAGAGTGTAGGTTACAACGGACATACTTGAGCCTGTTTCGAGTGCGCGAATATCCGACCGTAGTGCCTTGATGGTCTTGTCTTGCCCTCCGGCAGTACGTTGACAAGCGGCAAGCTCTTCGTGCAATTGCCGGTTCGTCTGCTCAAGATGTATCATTTTGCTATCTAGTATACATGAGTGACAACAAATTGATGGTCATTAAAACGACAGACGCACTCGAGCTTTCCTTGGCGCGAAGGGAGTCGACCAGTTCACCAAGGGAATCCTTTTTCCCATCGATACGCTTAGAGGCAGCAAGTTGGTTACGGAGGACTTGCACGACTTTCTCGAGATTTTCTGTCCATCGGTGAGGGGAGGATTTACGAGGATTACAACGACCGTACTTGAATTCGTCTCTTGCGCAGAAAGGGCTGCACGGAGTGAGCCAACCATCCTACTTTGCTCGCTGGCTGTCTGTCGTGACTTGGTGAGCTCTGCGCGGAGCTCCTGAACAGTGTCTGTAAGCCGAACGATGCCGCTATCTGGTAACCATTATTCTCGATGGACCATAGATAAGGTTCGTATCAGGCGTACCAGACGACTCCTGCGTGCGTGGGGACTGGATGGGGTCAGGTTGATATGATTCATTTGCATCAACAAGGTAGGACAAAGCTAGCATATCGCAGAGACTGCGAAGGGTAATCTTCGCATCTCCACAGACTACAAGCTCAAAGTTTTTTGAAAGAGCTAGAGAGTAGATGTCATGAGTGTGTTCAAGAGCTGTCCCAATCTGCTTGTGCGTTGATGTGTCCCAAAACGAAACCCTTGAACCAGCAGAGGTTGCGATAAAGGTACCATTGCTCGCGAGTGCAATGCATCTGGAATCCTGGCTGCTATGGATGGCCCACTTTAAGAGTATCGTGCCAGTGGCCGTGTCGATAGCGTAGATACACCTGTCGCCACCTAGAGCGAAAAGTCGCTTGGAATCGCTTCTCCAATTTGCAAGGGAATTGTTTCCGTTCGAGTTGGTTCGGATTGCAGCGTCGAAAAGAAGGTGGCCATTTGCCGTGTCGTAGACTCGAACAGAGTCACGGTGATACGTGGCTGTCGCAACAAGTCGTCCGTCGGGCGAAAACTTGACAGCGGCCACGGTCCGGTGGTGCTCCCACGGTCCGAGAAGTCGTTTGCCCGTTTCGCGCGACCAGACGCAGGCAGTCCCGTCAAACGACCCCGTCGCGATTTTCGTCCCATCCGGCGAGATATCCATCGCCCACACCCAATGGCCGTGTCCCTTCCACTCCTTCATCTTCCTTTCCGTCTCCGCACTCCACACCTGTGCGTCGCCCCGCTCTGTACCAGTCACGACCCACTTGCCATCCCGCGACACTGCCATGCAGGAAACGCCACTCTCCCTATTCATAGCTGTCTCCACCTCGCTGCCATCATCCATTCGCCAACATCGAATGACACCAGGCTCCCCTTCGCAGCCCAAGACATGCCCCTCGTCAGGGAGGAGCGCAACCGCATACATGCTCGTCCCAACATCAATTTCGACCGATCGCTTTTTTGGGAGTCCCACCAACCACTCACCATTCTTTCGTTGCCACCAGCTGGAGGACATGCTTGGTTGGGTACCGGATCGATGGTGCGTTGTCGCTCATTGCAAGTCCGTGCCACGTGGTTTCTCATCGATCCAGTTCACAATTCCCAGGGTCATGACGCTCTCGGCGGCTGTTTACGCACCCACTTCATGCACATGAATCGCATCACAACATCTCAGGATACGACCTTGCTTGAGGCAGCTGGATTCAGACAACAATGGCAATATTTCGTTCTTATACCTTCACCAATCTCTCCGCCGACATCGGACAGGTCAGAGGTTGTTCTGTGCTAGTTTACAATTCAAGGAGGAAATATTTCATAGAGCGATAATTTTTTAGTAGTGTCACATCATCGAGACATTTTGGAACTGCAGGTCTGAGTTTCGGGGGCGTCAGCGAGGGCCATGAGCGTGATGGTGGCAATTCGTTCGGTGCGGTGGTATCATGCCTGATTCAAGTTCGGCAAAACTCAAGCAACCAGGGTCATATGATTAGGGCCTACGTAGCCTAGCCTCTACTCCTGAAACGTGTACACCATCTGCCCCGACCGGCATCCGCTTGGGAGCTCCAGAGGCCACCGACTTCGCATTCGGATTGATGGTTGCCTTCTGCAGACGAGCAGTTTCAGACTAATAAACTACACTTCAGTGAAGTATGGCACGAAGTGGCGACGGACATACTCGGCCTGAAGCGTTCTTATTGCTCGGGAAGTGAGTCAACTGTACTCTCGAATTTGGCTAATTTGGTACGCAAGTCTTGAACGGTTTCCTCGAGACTTCCTATGGTACGTATGGTAGACGCGGACAACAGATGACCATTAGAGTAATGCCAATCTTGGTTACAACAAACATACTCGAGCTTGTCTCCAGTGCACGAATATCTGACCGAAGGGCCTTGATGGTCTTGTTTTGCCCTCCAGCCGTACGTTGACATGCGATGAGCTCTTCGTGCAATTGCTGGTTCTTCTGCTCTAGATGTACAATTTTGCTGTCTACTATATATAAATAACAGTAAAGTGATGATCATTGAAGGGACAGACGCACTCAAGACTCCTTTCTGTGCGCGAAGTGAGCCTGCAGGTTCGCCAAGGGAATCCTTTTCCTGATCAGCGATGCGTGTAGAGGCCGCAAGTTGGTTACGAAGGTCTTGCACGACTTCCTCGAGATTTCCTATTTACCGTTGAAGGGAGCATCAACGGGGTTTACGACGAACGTACTCGAGTTCGTTTCCTGCGCCAAGAGGGTCGCACGCAATGACTTGATCGTCTCACTCTGCTCGCCGGCTGCCTGTCGCAGCTGTTGGATCGTCTGCTCGAGCTGAAGATTTTTGTTGCCTAGTATACAGGAACGTCAGCGAAGCGATGATAATCGAAGCAGCGAACGCACTCGAGCTTTCTTCCTGTGAGCGAAATGAATCAATCGATTTGCTGAAGGGATGCTTTTCCTGATCGAGGGTGCGCTTAGAGGCAGCAAGTTTGTTACGCAGCTCTTGCATGGCTTCCTCGAGATCCCCTAATTTATCATCAGGCAAGTGCCGGGAACGTTTACGATGAACGTACTCGAGCCCACCTCCTGCGCAGAGAGGGCCGCGTGCAGTGATTTGACCGTCTCGCTTTCCTCACTGGCTGCCTGTTGCAGCTCGACGACCTCCTCGCGGGGCTTCTGAGTGGTGCTTGTAGGCCTAACGACGCTCCCTAGTAACAGTAACCATCGATGACGACAAATACAGGTAGAACTGGACCTACTGGAGTACTCCTGAGTACATGAGAACTGGTCAGGTGGATGTGAATCATTTGTATCGACGAGGTAAGACGGGGGTAGCGCATCGCAGAGTGTGCGAAGGGTAATTTTCGTGTCTCCGCAGACCGCGAGGTGAAAATTGTTTGATAGAGCTAAAGACCTGATTGGGTGAGAGCTCTCGAGGACGGTCCCGATTTGTTGGTGTGTCGATGTGTCCCAAAACGAAACCGTTGAATCGGCCGAGGCTGCGATGCAGGTGCCATTGCTCGCCAGGGCTAAAAGATCGGCGCTCTGATCGCCATGGATGGCCCACGTTGAGAGTATCGCGCCAATGGACATGTCGACACCCCAGATATACCCATCGCGACTAAGAGCGAAGAATTGCTTCCAATCGTTCCCCCAGGCGAGGGAATTGTTTTTGATTGAGCTTATTTGGATTGCGGCGTCGAAGAGAAGGCGGCCATTTGTGGCGTCGTAGACATGAACAGAGTCGCGATACGTGGCTGTCACGACGAGTCTTCCGTCAGGTGAAAATTTAGTTGCAACCACCCACCACTTGTGTTTCCACGGCCCAGTGAGTCGTTCGCCTGTTTCTCGCGACCAGACGCAGGCAGTGTCGTCCATTGACCCCGTCGCGATCTTCGTCCCATCTGGCGAGATGTCCACAGCAAATACCAAGTCTCTGTGTCCCTTCCACTCCTTCACCTTCTTGTCTGTCTCCGCATTCCACACCCGCACAAAGCCTCGCTCTGCACCAGTCACGATCCACTTGCCGTCTTGCGACACCGCCATGCTGCGAACATCACGCTCCCTATTCATCATAGCTGTCTTCACCTCCCTGCCATCATCCACCTGCCATCGTCGAATGATACCAGTGCCGTCGTGGCTCAAGACATGCTCCCCGTTAGGGAGGAGTGCAACCATATATATGGTCTCCCCAGCGTCGATTTCGACTGATTTCGCCCCAACGATACCGGAAGTTGAACTACTCGCTCCTTGGGTAATCCTGACTGCCGTTCTACTTGTCTCGGTTCTCGTTGCTTCCATCTGGTGTCTATTCCTCGGTGAAGGTCGCTTCCCCCTCCGAGTGTGGGTTGACCCTTGCACTCTCTTCAGCATCCCTTGTTCGATAGTCCCGTGGACCGCTCACCGTTCCTTGCCCGCTGCCGGTTGGAGGGCATGCTCGGTTGGGTATTGGATCGAAGGGTACGTGCGTGGTCGTTCACCGCAAGCCCTTATCTCGCTCGTTACCTTGTTTACAAGGTCACTGGGACTGATATTTGTGGTTGAAGGTAACGCGTTTTTTGAAACGTGAGAAATTGCCTTATTTTTAGTTTACGATCACACAATTCATGCTTCGTCTCCGCATTACATCCCCGCTACGTAAGTAGTGGGTTCTATGGTGCGAACGTTCGAGTGCGACCGTCGTCACGGGATAAACGTGCATCCCTGACTACTAGGGAAGCTTCGGTAACGGAGAAAACGATGCAGCCGAGTGGAAGTCGACTGGAAACTATGAATGGGGAGGGGAGCTTGCGCAGTTGGTTGTGCAACATCATAGCCGCAGAAAGGTCGGTCAAGGAGGAGCGCAATGCTGGTCAAAGCACTGCCATCTGTTGCTCCGAGACTCCCGAAGCCAACTCCATCTCTGCAATGATCACAGGCGACTCCTTGTGATTCGACATGTCCAGGTCCAGGTATAGCTCCCAGTCCTCTGTATAGAACAAGACTCTCTTTGCAGCGAGGTACTCCTGGTATGTCTAGACACGCTTGTTCCACATACTTCGCCGCAAGTCCCCAGACCTCTGCGAATGAGACCAGACACCACGGAGGTAGACAACAGTGAGAGAAGAGTCATGATACCAGGTGAACATGGTGACCAATGACCCTTGCAATACCACATTGTCTTTCTTGTCTATGCAGCACGTGTCCGTCCAGATCCATTTGAATCTGAGAGTGCGTATAACTAGACAGAACATCTTCAGCTTCATGCCAGTGTTTGGTGGCATCAACTCTAGCTCTTCGACCGAGATGTTGAGGACCAACTGATACAGAGGTTCACCCTTCTCCCACCGGTGGGAAAACATCACATAGCGGTAGAATTTCTTCACTTCATCCAAAATACGCTCTTCATCGAATCGATCCAGAGTTGTCATCAAAGATCGCAGCTCATTGAAGACAGGGAGTTCTTCAAATGCGGCTGCTTGTCGGCTCTTGTCGCATAGACGACCAGTGGCAGTGTCAATGAGCACTCGTGGCATTGGACCGATGACCTCCTGGACTGCCTGTCGGATCGAGGGAGTGGGGCCTAGAAACCGATCACGGAGCTCTGCCAGAAAGAAAATCAACAACTTTTTTCCTACTGAATATTGGTAGTGACTTACCGAGAACCTGTAGATCAGACGACTGCTCGATCATCAATAGCATCATACTAAATGCCTCGAATGCTTCCTTATAGCGGCCCATGCCAGCCAAGGCAGTATGTCTTTCCTGATGCCCCTTATGCGATGATGATTCCAGCTCGATCGGCTAATCGTGTGGATCAACGAGGTACGTTCCTCACCAAACATGATGTGAACCATACCTTATTGCTGTGCTTCAGAAGAATTTCGTTGAAGTTCGCTGGCTTGAGCGACATTGCATCCGAGTAACATGCGATGGCCTCGCAGTGCTTCTCTCTATCACTCGCGTCATCTCCAAGTATCACCAACTTCTTAGCACACTGTTCTCGAAGCTCTGAGCAGGACAGCAAGTTAGCATAGTCTGTATGGCCGCCAGAAGCACCTACTCCGCTCCCATTCCACCCGCTCATCATCTATTACCTCATCTGATGCCTCATTCTTCATCTGCTGGAAAAACTCGACCACCTCTGTAAGGTGACTATCCTCCTCGAGAAGTTCGCAAATGGCCCGGTAAATGAGAGATCTTGATCTTTTGAGCTGAACAAAGTCAAAACCTGTATCTGAACGAGTACTGAAACAATACCCTGACTGCAGCATTCAATGCCTTGCGCGCTGAGCCACCAGTCAAGATAGAATGCATCCACTTTTTCAGGACAACATTTAAGGCCAGAGGACTCAACGGCTGTGCGGTGGCATAAGCGGGAGTTGCCTCGTCCCATTTTTCAGCGATGGATGCCTCGTCTCCTATCTTTTCTAATGTCTCCATGCACTGATGTCGAAACTCTGACCATCGGAAACAATATATATATATGTCGTATTTTAGCGTGTAAGGACTCACCCGTGTGCCAGTCGAAGAGTAGGCTGTCGGCTTTCACATCATCGTTCGCAGTACTCGTCATCTCCAGAAGAGATTCCACAGCATCGTATATGCGACCTCGGGTGTACAACATTTCGCATTCATGTTTTTATTCGTGGGCACGCACGATTCGGATGAGCATATCTGTTCTACCTTGGAGTTGTTGGTTGCCCTGTTGAAGACGGGCAACTTCACTCTCTACAAAATGCGTCAGTGAAGCACCCTGCTGAAAGGCGGCGAATGTACCGAGATTTTTTTCCTGTGCGCGAGATGGGCCAATTGCTTTGTCGAAGGTACTCTGAGAAGCGGTAAGCTGGTTACGGAGGTCTTGCAGGGTTTGTTCAAGATTTCCGATGGGCGAGTCTGATATAGGACCTTAGCGTGGGATATGTGCAGGCTGTGGCAAACATACTTAAGCCTGCGTCCCGTGTGCGAGGGTTTGACTGTAGGGCATTGATGGTCTCCCAAGCGGTGCGTTGAGGCGTGGCGAGCTCTTCATGGAATTGCTGAATCGTCTGCTCAAGATGTATGATTTTGCTATCTAGTATACACGAACGTCAGAGAAGCAATGATTATCGAAGCAATAAACGACGCAAGCTTTCTTCCAAAGCACGAAGTGAGTCGATCGTTTTGCTCAGGAAATCCTTTTCCTGATTTGCAGTACGCTTAGAGGGAGCAAGTTGGTTACGTAGGTTTTGCACGGCTTTCTCGAGAGATTCCTTGATTCATCGTCAGGTAAACATCAGCGATGTTTAGTGGGATCAACGTACTCGAGCTCGCTTCCTGCGCCGGGGCAGCGGTGTGCACTGATTTAATTGCCTCGCTTTGCTCACTGACTGCGTGTTACGACTCAAGAAGCTCCTCGTGAAGCTTCCGAGTCATGTTTGTAGGCTGAACAACGCTGCTGCTTAGTGACAGTAGCCATGGATGACGACAAATGAGGGTGCAATTGAACCTACTGGAGTACTCCTGCGTAGTACGTGTGGATTGGTCATTCGCGCCGATGGGGTAGGACGTGGGTAGCGTATCGTAGAGAGTGTGAAAAGTGATTTAAGTGTCTCCGCAAACTGCGAGGTGAAAATTGTTGGATAGAGCCAAAGACTCGATTTGATAAGAGTTCTTGCAGCTGAGCCGCACGACGAGCCGTAGCGCGTGAACAGGGGGACACCGCTCGAAAAGTCTCGGTCTAGGAGTGGCCGATCCACGGATGGATCAACATGAAACTTTCCGTCCGCGACAAGTCATCCTTCGTCTTAATCTCCACTCGTCTAAGTATTGACGTCGTCGCACGATAAGCGGGAATGTCAGAGTCTGGGTCCGGGTTTGAGCGACGAACGACGTCGGTGAGGGGGAACACGATGCCGCGAAGTTGGAATCTACCGGCAACGAGCGACAGACGGTGCAGGGAGATCGTACAGTCGATCGTACAGTGCCTGAATCTGGTAGATGTCCAGAAAGGATGAATGTAATGTTCGAACCAGGGTTTCCATCCTGGCCGTGTCAATGGAGGATGGAACATGCGGCGCCAAAATTTGATCGTAAACGCTCATACCAATGAGGAAGCAGTATCAGTATGACGAGGGCCTTAAGTATGATGGCGGCATTCTGTTTGGTGCCAGGGTAGCATCACGGTCATGGGGCCCAATTCTAGTTCAGCGAAACGGCAGACTTGTGCAAGCAACCAGGGTCGTGTGATTGGGGTCTACGTAGCCTAACCTCTACTGCTGAAAAGTACACCATCTCCTCCGACCGGGATCCGCTTGGGAGCTCTAGAGGCAATCACCTTCGCCTTCGGATTGCTGGATGCCTTGCTGCAGACGAGCAAGTTCAGTCTAGCAAAAATACGTTTTAGTGAAGTACAGCACCAGGGAACAATGGACATACTCGGCTTGAAGCTCTCTTGCTACGCACGAAGTGGGTCGACCGTACGCTCGAATCTGGCTAATCGGGTACGCAAGTCTTGAACCGTTTCCTCGAGACTCCCTATGGTGCGTATGGTAGACGTGGACAACAGATGTCGGTCAGAGTAATGCCAATCTTGGTTACAACAGACATACTCGAGCTTGCTTCGAGCACGCGAATATCTGACCGGAGTGCCTTGATGGTCTTGTTTTGTCCTCCGGCCGTACGTTGACATGTAGCGAGCTCTCCGTGTAATTGCTTGTTCGTCTGCTCAAGATGTACGACTTTGCTATCTAGTATCTATGAATAACGGCAAGGCAATGGCCATTGAAGAGGCAGACGCACTCAAGCTTTCTTTCTGTGCGCGAAGTGAGCCGGCAGACTCGAAAAGGGAATCTGTTTTCGGATCGGCAGTGCATTTAGAGACAGCAAGTTGGTTGCGAAGGTCTTGGACGGTGTTCTTGAGATCTCCTATTCATCGGTGAGGAGAGTGTCGGCGAGGTTTGCGGTGAACATACTTGAATTTGCCTCCTGCGCCGAGAGAGTTACACGCAGTGACTTGATCGTCTCACTTTGCTCGCTGGCTGCCTGTCGGAGCTGCTGGATCGTCTGCTCAAGTTGAAGATTTTTAGTGCCTGGTGTACGCAAACGTCAGTAACTCGATGGTTATCAAAGCACCAGACGCACTCGAGCTTTCTTCCCGCGCCCGAAGTAAGTCGATCATTTTGTTCAGGGAATCTTTTTCCCGATCGGCGGTACGCTTAAAGGCAGCAAATTGGTTACGCAGCTCTTGCATGGCTCTCTCGAGATTGCCTGATTCATTGTCAGGTAAGCGTCAGCGACGTTTACGATCGATATACTCGACTTCGTTTCCTGCCACCAGAGGGCGGTGTGCTGTGGCTTGATCGTCTCGCTTTGCTCGCTGGCTGCCTGTTGTAACTTCGCGAGCTCCTCGCGGAGCTTCAAGTTCTGAGCGGTGATTGTAGGCTGAACGATGTTGGTGCCTAGTGGCAGTAACTATCGATGATGATAAATAAGAGTGGAATTGGGCCTACTTGAGTACTCCTGGGTACGTGAGGACTGGTTAGGTGGACGTGAATCATTTGTATCGACGAGGTAGTCGGACGGGGGTAGCACATCGCAGAGCGTGCGAAGGGTGATTTTCGTGCCTCCACAAACCGCGAGGTGGAAATTGTTGGATAGAGCCAAAGACTCGACTAGATAAGTGTTCTTAAAGACAGTCCCAATTTGCTGGTATGTCGATGTGTCCCAAAGCGAAACTGTGAAACCGCTGGAGGCTGCGATCAAGGTGCCATTGCTCGCCAGGGATAAAAGATTAGTGCCCAGACCGCCATGGATGGCCCACATTGAGAGTATCGTGCCAATGGACGTGCCGACAGCGTAGATAGACCCATCGAGATCTAGGGCGAAAAGTTGCTCGGTGTCGCTTCTCCAGGCGAGGGAACAGGCAGAGGTGGTTTGGATTGCGACGTCAAAGAGAAGGCGGCCACTTGTGGCATCGTAGACCCAAACAGAGTCCTCCCACGTGGCCGTCGCGACGAGTCGTCCGTCGGGGGAAATTTTGGTAACGACCACAGAGTTCTTATGTTCCCACGGCCGAAGAAGCCGTTCGCCGGTTTCGCGTGACCAGACGCAGGCAGTGCGATCATGCGACCCGCTCGCGATTTTCGTCCCATCTGGCGAGATGTCCACCGCCCACACCGAGCCGCTGTGTGCTTTCCACTCCCTCACCTTCGCGACCCTCTCTGCACTCCATATCTGCACAAAGCCTCGACTCATTCCAGTCACGATCCACCTGCCATCCTGCGACACCGCCATGCTGTGAGCACCACGCTCCATATTCATGGCTGTTTTCACCTCCCTGCCATCATCCACTCGCCAAGATCGAATGATACCCTCTCCTCCGCAGCCCAAGACGTGCTCCCCATCGGGGAGGAGCACAACCGCATACATGTTCGTCCCGACATCGATTTCGACTGATCGCTCTTTTCTGGGTACCACCAACAACTTACCGTCCCATTGTTGCCACGGGTTGGAGAACATGCTTGGTTGGATGTAGGATCAAAGGGTACGTGCGTGGGCCACCCATCGCAAGTCCTTATATTGCTTGTAACACGTGGTTCCTTATCGATCTAGTTCACAACTCTCAGGGTCATCTCGCACTTGGCCATTGTTTTCGCACCCTCAACTCTGCTTGCTATCTACTTCATGGATCAAGCAAATATGTAGCGTTCGAACGAATCAGGTAGCACGCGTCTATGGGAAGCATTGTACTGAGAAACGAATGGGATCTAAAGTGTCACTCCGAGGATCGAACAATGACTTGGTTCCGGTGAATGAACCGGGTGAACATTGTGGGCTTCAAGGATCCAAGTCCCCCTTCGGACTTTTCCTGGAAACGAAATGGGCACCTTTCCTTGCGCCGCGTCCACGCTTCATGGTACCAGTAGCCTGTGGTTTCTTCTACTATCTGCGTCGTATTCGAAAAGTCAACAGTGTACCTTGTCACCCTTCTCAGTGATTGCTGAGATGTCAGGAATTGAACGCTACCGTCTACGAACTACTTGTGATTAAATTCGTTCACGTCCTGCTCTCTGACTTCTAATACAGACCCCAATCACATATGTGGTGTCACAAATTTAAGACTGGATATTCCCTCTCTCGGACAGGGTGTTCATCTCATCCACCCACCTCTTGTCGAATACTTCACTGGAGAGCTACGAAGCGCCCCTCACTCGAAATTTACCCGTGAGTTTGGTATCAATGCCCCGTCCAACTCTAGTCTTGTTCACTAGAGAACAGTGCGACTGCAACGTCTGAAATATACTGCCATGACAATTCTACCATGTGGCCCTTGCGTCGTCGTATTAGATCTCATCCACCATAGCTTTTTCACCAATCACCCACGCGCAAACGAAATGCGAGTGTCAGACCAGACTATATGTCTCGAGTCAGACTCTCGACTATGGAACTTCATCTTCAAGTTACAAGCGGTGCGGGCCCATCTCGTTAACAGGAGAGTCCCATCACGGACCAGCCTTCCTGTATTCCCGCAAGAGCAACCGAGGTTGCGAGTGATGCTTGGAAAACCGGACATTGCACGAACTTTGAAACTCTTGCGATACCAGCGACATGAGTATCACAGTTTTGTTGTACGGTTCTCTGTGAGTCGCAGACTGGCACTGCAGATGATGGTCGACCCAATGCTAGGTACATTGAGGTAAGGAACAACATTGTACCGAGTCTTGGACATTTGTGTAAATCTAGATCAATGCGACCATCGACGTGCTGTCTCTCATCCCGGACACTGTCAGCTCGGATTTTATCCAGGTCAAGTATCACAAACAGAGGTCCCTCTTGACTTGAAGGAATGGTGAGCGGATGACTCTGTTGAGTGTTTCGATGGTCTAGAGATGCAATTCAAGGGGGATCAGCATCACCAGATGATATCAAGAAGCATGTAACGGGTAAAGAGGAAGGGGCCACCTTTAAACGACGACGTTGTATCAATACTATTGCGCTAGAGCTTAGTGGCGGATCCGCTAATGACATGCGTCTGCAGACAAGCCTCGTGGCGCACCTCTGGTGAAAACTTGCAGCAATCACGAAGTTGTCGTGTTTCCAGGCCTGTCGATGAGCGGGTCACCCCCGCGTGACCACGCACCGGCGACGTGCCAGTGGTCAAACGATGCTGTCGCCATGATATTCTCCTATCCGACGAAAAAGCCACTGCATACGTCCAGTTACCATCTCCTTTCCGCCAACCACGCATCCTACACATGATCCATTCACGAGCTGCAACGAGCGCACCGTCGCCCTCCAGAGCGGTAGCGCGCGGCACACGATGTCCTTTCGTCGAGGATAAGTATGACTCTGATGGACTCATCGTTATCACGGAGGGGGTTGGATCCGAGGGCTGCTATCGAACGTTGAACATTGAACCTCGCACCGGTGGTCCGTCTGAACTTGCGTTATCACAGACTCCTTTCCGATCAGTCCGCCCACGTTCAAGTTGACCATGGGTAAGCTATTCGCACTTGGAACGCTCGGGGAGAGATTGAACATGCTAGCTCATGGGGGACAAGATCTACCCGTATGATTGAGTCCTTGCTGGCTCGGCGGTCAACCGGCGATAACGCGTATTTGGAAAGGCTTGGAAAGTTGCAGGTATAGTCGTCCCCCAAAATACCTTCACCAGCATCATCAGCATGCTATTGCAACCCTGGAAAAGCGTCCACACTAGTGTGTAAATAGAAGACCGTAACGAAACACAATAAAATAGAACAAAAGTCAGATAGTCCATGCCACAAATGGGGTGGGGTATCAAGCTATACAAGACGCAACGCTCAGGCGAGCTGTGCAAACCCAACTCTCGAGTGACCGACGTCGAAGGCAGTGTACACACCCCGGAGGAAGAGGTCGCCGATGACCCAGACCGCTGGTTGGATGCAACGATAAGCGGAAAGCGACAGAAATGATAAGTAGGAAAACTCACGGACATCCGCGGAGTGGTCGGCGATGCCACTGACGCAGTCTGGGGAGCCGTCAGAGATTGGACCAAGGCTGAGGGTCGTAGCAGGGATCGCGAACGACTTGCCACCAAAACTGAGGCTGACGCTCGGGATGGAACTGCATGGGACTATGGAGTGTCAACGGAGAATTGAAACTTGCACCGGACTAGACTTACAGGTGTAGAAACCAGAAGGAGCGCCGCCCTGTGCCGGTTTGCCGCCAATGGCGCTGTGTAGCGCAGAAACTTGGGAAGGGATGCCCAAGATGAGGCTAGTACCAGTGTCGATGACGGAATCAACGTTACTCAGGAGGGCCTGACCATTACCCTGGACGTTGTCCATGTTCACCTCCCAATAACCCTGAATATACCCGATGTTGGTACATATCCATATGACTAATATCTCAGCTCACCTGTTTCGTTACAGGGGCATATGTAAAATCACCGGTATACAGCTTGGAGTTCGTACCTCCAAGATACAATTCGGAGCCAGAAGACGAGAGCTTGAACGAAAACACAGGTTCGGTCACCTGCTTTTCAGAGATGAGGGTCTGAAATACAGGTCTGGCATTAAAAGTCGACAGAGACTGGAATGCCATTCCAATCAAACCGTCTGCTGGGAACCGTGAGCTGCTGAACCCAGAGGAATATGATGTCGCGGCGCCGAGTGCTTGATTAGTCGCCTACTTGATTGTTAGGGGTGGTTGTGCTACAAGTTATCTGAACGTACGGTAAGGCCAGCAATAGATACGGTATCGGTATATTCTTCGACCACAACGGATGATGGATCCATTGAATCTCCAAATGGAAGCTCTACCGCATTACCCGTGTCTTTTGAGGTCGAAGAGGAAGAAGGGTCCCAGAGAGTGTGACCACTGCAACTTGAATCACACTTGGACCCGGGTATAAAGAGGTCGCTATTGGAAAATCAATCAAAGCTGTGTGCAGTTCTCAGCAAACCCATACCTAGAACCGGTGTCAATCTGGACTACGAAGAGAGTCAGACATACATCTACTACCATGGAATGTAAAGTGGCCCACCAGTAAAGGGCTTTGGAGGGGTCCCGACAGAAATCGTGCCATACCAAAGCGCATTATCATTGCCATCCGTTAAAGATTCACCAGCACCGCGTTTTTCAGGCTTATTTGGAACGGATGGATCTGTTTGTCTGGTGTTCCGCTCGAAATTGGCGAGACCATGGAGAATCTTACTGAAAATAAACAGTGAGCGAGTGCGATGTCATGCTGCATAAAACGCACGCCTCGACTGATGCACGGTGAGCGGTGAGCGCGTTTATGTTGACGCTCCGGTCATTGTTCAGTAATCCGGAACGTTTGGCAATTGGTATTGCTCTTCCAACTCCTTGACCGGGTTGGGGTGCCGCAGCGGCAAAAATAGCCAATGCAACGAAGGATGTCAAAAGAGAAACACGCATTCTAAGAATGAAAACGTCTCAAGGGGAGGAGAGGAAATTGATGAAGTTTTCGTGTCAACCTGTCTACCTTTAATACAGCGGTTTTGGCGCCAGAACGCCTGTTTGCATGAGCAGATCTTTGTCGTACCATGCGGTGCATCAGGGTGGTGGAATGGACAACAACTACCCAGCGAAAATCAGTGATGTGTAAAGAACGTGCTGTGCAGCGCCCGCCATCTTCAATGATCGAAGTTGAAGCTGAATTCAGCGCGCCAGTGGTGTCGTAATGTCGCCATTGCCAGAGTACTGACATAGCGCATGAAGCCTTCAGCACTTCAATACTAGCGTAGTCAGCATAATGCTCAATCTGGTGTACATTGAGTGCATGTACAGCGAGCATAGATCAAATCAAGTCTGTGAGACGCTATAGGTGTCAATGGCAACATCATTAACTTCTCGAACTCACGTGACTGATGGATCGATGGTGATAGCGTGCCAAACCAGTGCTTACAGTTACTGCCAGTGGCCACAAGTGGGGCTCGTCGTACGTACATATGATTCACCGCATGGCAAGCTGTGTCGCCTAGAAACACCGCTGGCCTCCTTCAGAGTCCTTCTACGCAGTGTACCATCCGAGCTAACGTTACGCTCCGTTTGTCGTGGTTATGTAGTAGGATTTCGTGTGGTTAAATGCGCTTTCAGCCCAAGGTTGCTCTGCTGCATTAGATGATTCGTGTGATAGCAATCCAGTAACGCCATTAATTTCGTTGCCATGATGATCATGCGAGTGCAGGAACAAAGTGGCAGGTTGGGCGTCTTACCTGGCGTCAGCCGCATCCTCAATTTTTAATTGCCGGATTCTTCGTCGGACATAGACGTGAAATTACTAGGTATAATTTAGTATCAGCCAAGAGATAAAAATTATAGGAGGATTCTACCGCACCACCGTCACCACCACCGAATCTCTGACCATACCAGTGGGCCAAACACGACATATCCCGTCCAAAACCCAAAAGCAGGTTCCACCTCAGCGAACGGAACGACTGGTACAAAGGCATTAAGCAACGGGTCACTTTCGTGCTCTTAACCAAGAGGAAGGGGTACTCCCACACGGGTGAGACTACGAACATAAGCTTGGTCTCGGACTGCAGGTGATTTACAGGCTGGGGTTGAGTAAACATGACCCATATCGAGTAGAATGCCTCTCTATAGAAGTGATGAAACAATAGTGCTGGCGAGGGTGCGATGCTATCCAACCAGGAGTTAATCGAAGTCTGTTCCAAGATAGAAACTAAACAGGTTACCCAGAGAGGAGGGAAACAGGGCCGCAGATACATTCGCCACTACACTCAAAGTACTTGAAACAACAATTTTGTAATATCACAAGGCATTCGTCTACGATAGGATAAGTCCTTGCGTAGCATAGTTGACTCTCGAGCACGTACCATCCACACCAAAGAGGCCGTACAGTGTGACACTCAAGATGTTTATTGTCGATGCTAACGGTTTGCGAGCTCCGACGAACGTACTCGAATTCGCATCTTGCGACAAAAGGGCTGCACGCAGTGAACTAACCATCCTACTTTGCTCGCTGACTACCTGTCGTGACTTGGTGAGCTCTTCGCGGAGCTCCTGAACAGTGTTTGTAGCCGCATCTCCGCAGACTGCGAGATCAGATTATTTGAAAGAGCTAGAGAGTAGCTGTTATGAGTGTGTTCGAGGACTGTCCCAAAACGAAAGATTTGAACCGGCCAAGGGTATGATGCAAGTGCTATTGTGCGCGAGAGCAATGCATGTGGCATCTTGGTTGCTATGGGATGACCCATTCTGAGAGTGTCGTGCCAGTGGAGTCTGGACGTGCCGACAGCGTATATATACCCATCGTGACTTAGAGTGAAAAGTTGCTCGGTATCACTTCTCCAGACAAGGAATAGTTATAGACCCGGCCGATCTGGATTGCGGCATCGAAGAGAGAGCGACCATCCGTGGCATCGTCACGGTAGACGCGACCAGAGTCGTGATACTTAGGCGGTTGTCGCGACGAGTCGGGCGAAAATTTGACTCACCGCCTATGTTCCCACGGTTCAAGAAGTCGTTCGCCCATTTCAAGTGTCACTCGACCCGGTCGCGATTTCCGACCTGCCCTGCGGGATTTCCAGCACACACGAGTTCCTGTGTCCTTCCAACTCTTGCGCATTTTCGTCCGTCCGCGTGTTCCACACGTCGCCTCCTCCCGGTCATGATCCACTGGCCATCCCGTCATACTGCGAGCATCCATCTCCCACCTCCACCATCATCCACTCGAACGACATACCGTGCCACGATCCTGGGGAACTCACTCCTGCAACCTCCTCCAGGTCGATAATCATGCACCCCAGCAAAACACTTTCCTCTACCTCTACATCGAGACCTGGGGCCATTGCAAGCACGAAGGCTGCACGCCCGTCATCTGTACGCTCACACAACTTGAAGTGCAAATTGCCAGTGAGACAAGTAGAAGAGCTGACACCCGAGGGGAACCATGAGGAAGGGATACACTCGGATACGTCAGAATCACGGAGTACCTCTAAATTCCATATTACTAGTGGTACTACTGGGCTTGTAGTCACACCTATTTGTAGTGCACCCAGACGTCTTTCGCTACAGGTTCAGGTTGTTTCGTCCAGTCTCAACGAGTGCGTACTCTCACCCTATTGTCCTCTCCCCGCTGTGCACCTGGTGCCCCTTTTCCGCCAGATTTCTCTGAAAGCGGCCTCGATCTGATGTACACTCTAGGCCCGAGAAGTGGTTTCGTCTGTTCTGCACCTACACCACACTTCCGGTCATGATTCACTTACTATCCTGCCACACCGCCATATTGAATGTCCACAACAGTGTCGCATCCTCAAAGCATCTTGGAACTGCGGGTCTGAGTTCCGGGAGCGTCAGCACAGCGAGGGCCATCAGCGTGATGATGGCATCACGGCCGATTCAATTTTGGCGAACTCAAGCAACCAGGGTCGTAGGACCTACAGTGTGTATAGCCTCGACTCCTGAAAAGTATTCACCATCTACTCCGACTGGCATCCGCTTGGGGGCTCCAGAGGCCATCAGCTTTGCATTCGGATTGCTGGTTGCCTTGCTGCAGACGAGCAATTTCAGTCTAACAAACCTACGCTTCAGTGGACATCAGGAGGACAGAAAGTAACGTTATCGCTTGACGACTTCTCGTAGGCCATTCCAGAGGTATGATTGGATGAAGGCGATCTAAAAAGGCAGAAAAGGGTCTCGGCTAGAGCACTTGCCGAGGA
>JBBPTU010000518.1:0-22312 GCA_038094295.1 Tylopilus aff. beelii | reverse complement strand
TCCTTGACATTGTTGTGGGTGGGCCAGGAGTTGATCACGTCTAGTTTGACAGGGTCCATGGTGAGTTGTCCAGGGCAGGCAATCATTCCGAGGTATTCTACTTTGGTGGTGGTGAAGGTGCATTTCTCTAGCTTCAGGTGGAGGTTGAGTTCCTTCATGCATTGAAGGACTCACTTGGTGCGAAGAGTATGGGCTTCTGGGTTGGCGGAGGAGATTAGGAGGTCATCCATGTAGATCACGAGCCATCCTTCTGTGATCATATCATGGAAGGAGTCATTCATGAAATGCTGGAAGGTGGCGGGGGAGTTCAAGAGGCCAAAGAACATGATCATGGGTTCGAAAAGGCCTTTATGTGCAAGGAAGGCGGCTTTCCACTGATGGCCATCCTTGATGCATACATTGTTGTAGCCCCAGCGGACATCAAACTTGGTGAAAAGCTTGGCGTCTCCAAGCTTATCCAGGAGGTCAGAGATGAGGGGAAGAAGGTAAGCGTCTCGGATGGTATGCTTGTTGAGGAATCTGTAGTCTTGGCAGGGACAAAGTTTGCCATCCTTCTTCTTGACGAATGTTACGGGCTGGGAGGAGATCGAGAAGCGATATGCTGAGTTACATCGCACTATCGATTGCGCTACTGAGGCCTTCGTCCAGGCTGGTGTTACGGTTTGGGCTGACATGGCACGCCATCAGGAGGACCTCCACTTTGCACTACAGGAAGCGGTAATAAACGGCTTCTACCAAGGAGTCGTCACCTACGTCGGCGACGAAGTGTTACCTGGAGGGGACTTCCCCTGGGATGCCATAGAAGACCACTTCGCTACCGAGCAGGAGATCCTGGAATAGCTACATGGTTGGTTCGACTGCTTTTCCCTTATTCATTCCATGTTTCGGGCGGGCCCTCGCCACCATCTTTATTCTCGCTTACTTCATCCTGTACACCGTCATACGGACTCAGTTTAACCTTCCCCTTACCTAACATGTATTCCCATGAGCGTGGGGACCGATCCCACGTTGCCGCCTTGGTATTCTCACAGACGCTAATCCTCTCCCATAGTCATATCTCTCGTTATGACTACGTATTCCCATCACCATATACTTACGTATAAATACCCCTAGATAGCGCCCTGTACCTTAGTTTGATCTACGCAATCCACCTGCGTTCTCATCTCATCCGCTGTGAAGATAGGGTCTTCCAGCGAGACCGTCACCGAACTGGACTTCCTCTACCAAGCGTTGCTTGTTATACTCTACGTTTATTGCTCGCTCCTCGACGACGCAAGGAGAAGAGAGCGACAGGACACGTATCGTAACAGCTGGTCTCCTTAGCTCCTCAGACCGGGACTTGTACCTCGTCTATCCAATGGGGGATTCGAACGTGGGAAGCCCAACCACGGAGTAGCTGGGTACCTAATTTTCCTTGCATCGCTTTCTTTCCTCTTTCGTGTTCCAATCTGATCTTATCTTGTACACCGCCATATGGACTCAGTAGAAGTGTCCACTGCCTTCCGCAGTCCACAGTATGCCTTCTTTCTTATCTCGTCATCTCCGCTCGCATCGCCTTTGGATGGAGCTTGTAGTTAGTACTTTCTTGGATGCTCCACCTCCCCCTGCCAATTCTCCTTACATTGGTAGTAGTTTCCCATCCCTTCATGGTTACGTATAAAAGCGCCACTATCAGCGCCCATGTACTCTAGTTAGATCTACGCAATCTACAGCATAACTTACTCACGCCGCTCGAGTGAGTGAGACCATCGTCCTGGCCCGTAACCGCCATACTTGTGTTCTTGTCACCCTTACCTTTACCTATTCCCTTCGGATCTTTGCGCAAGCCCTCGCCCTCGTAATCGGCGAAGTAGTAAATCGCTATTGTGTTAACAACGAAGAAGAAGGGAGAGGCCTGGGGGGAGTTCAATGGATGGATCTTTCCAGAGTCAAGGTTTTCCTGAAGAAAGTCTTCGATGGCTTTGCATTCTTCAGGAGTCAGGGGGTAGAGCTTTCCTATCTTGGGAGTGAAGGAGTCCTTGAGGTTTATCTCGTGGTCATAGGGTCTAGAGGGGGGGAGGTACTTTGTGTCTTCTTCTGAGAAGACCGAGGAGAAGTCTGAGTATTCCAAGGGAAGGACTGGTTTGGGTTTGGATTTCTCTGCAGTGGCGGCAAGTTCTGTGGCAGTGGTAAGCTTTGCAACTGTGGGGGATCCTAGGGGGGTGAAGCAGGAGCCAAAGCGGATGATACGGTTAATGGTGCAGTTGTCTAGGTGTCTGCGTACATAGGCTTCGGAGGTTTTGTAGTCTAGGTAGTCGAAGAGGGTGTGGTTGTCTTCCAAGTTAACGCAGATGTGGCGGGGCGGTGGGGGTCTGGGGAATCTGGGGAGGGAGTTCTGTTGCAGGGAGGTGGCAACATGGTCTTGATAGAGCTCCTTTGATTGGTCAGTGGATTCGGCAACCATGAGGGTCTGTTGGTGCCAGTCTATGGTGGGGTTGACAATGCGGAGCCACGGGAGGCCAAGGATGATGTTGCGAGAACCACAGGACATTACATGGAAGAGGATTCAGTGAATGATTCCTCCAATGGAGATGTAGAGCGTGGTAGCGAATTTAATCGCTCTGTTCTTATTGGCTGTAAAGTCCACATTATGGACTGGGATGGGAACTTCAAGTCGTTCCTTAGAAAGGTGGTGTTGTTTCATGTATTCCCAGTCTATGCAGTTGAGATCAGAGCCAGAGTCTATGAGGGTGCGAGTGTCCAGGGTTCTGAGAGAGCAAGATGGTTCGATGAGTTGGACGGGGATGGTCATGGAGCAGGGGGAAATGGAGATGGAGATGGCAATGGTGGGAGGGGGTGGGGACCCAAGGGAGAGGTGGGTTAGGTTGTCGGTGAGTGGGGAGAGATCATCATGATCATCAGGGAGGAGATCAGGGAGGTCTTCGTCGTTGGACAGGGCAAGGAGGGGGGAGTCTTCAGAGTCTTCAGTCTCGGAAGACGATGGGTCAGAGGGGTCTCTGTGTTCTAAGGTTTTCTTGGGTTTCTTGGATGGTTTTCTTGGGGAAGTATCTAGGGGGGGTTTCCTGGGGGAGTTTCATTCTCAGATGAAGGGAAGTCTGGGAGGTCTTGGGCTTCATAGGGTTCCTTGATGGGGAGGGGTTCATAGCATCCTTTGGATCACTTCCTAAAGGAGGTGTCAGTGATCGGGGTTGGGGTTTTTACCTCTGGGGTCTCAGCAGGTTTCTTGGTTTTTGGAGAAAGTTTCTTGGAGTCTCTGGAATGGGGGAGGTTCTGGGAAAAGCGTGGGCAAGTGCGAGTGAGGTGTCCTGGTTGCCTACAACGGAGGCAGAGTCCAAGGCAGAAGCATTGGCTTCATTCTTCAGGGGAGAGTTTGGGAATGGGGACATTGGTCCAGGTGTTTCTGGGTTTCAATAGAGAGGCAAGGGCGATGGTCTGTGGTTTCATGGGTGGGCAAGGGGAACAGCTGATCGCACCTAGAGGTGCTGACTGCAGCTGGCATGGGGTCATGGGGAAATGGCTGATCACAGCTGGGGACATGGGGGTATGGCTGATCGCAGCTAGGGGTGCTGATCGCAGCTGGTATGGGGTCATGGGGGAATGGCTGATCACAGTTGGTTTCTGAGTGATGCTGATCACAGCTGGTTTCAAGGTGGACATAGAGGCCTTAGGGAGGTGTATGACATAGGTGGTGTTCTTGCTGGTCATGGCATGGTAGGGTACTCATGAAGGGGTATCAGTGGTAGAGGGGGCAGGTGGGGGGGGTGAGCGAACAGTAAGAGTTGCTCAAAATGCTAGAGCTTAGACCTTTTGTTATGCTTGACCCAGGTAGGACCAAGAGTATCCCTCAATGACCTAGGGGAAGGCTAAGGCTGAAGAGGTCGACCTGCGGGTAGGTTGATGGGAAAGGGGAGAGGAAGGTGGTGCAAGACTAGAGTGGCTTTGGATACCGCTGAGAGAAGGCAGGGCGAAGTAAAGGCTTTAGAAGACTGCCTAAATGGGCAGGACAAGTATGGCCAATTAAGGGATGGTGATCCAAAGGACCTCCTGTTGTGGAGGGTCTAAGTAACTGTCTGCGGACAGGTCAAGAAAGACAAGGATACATCCAAGTGGCAGGACAGAGACTTAGAGCAATGAACATGGTTCCAGCAATAGAGGTATGGATTCCAAGTACAAGTGAGTACAAGGATGGGTAGCAAGGGCTAAGTAGCAGAGCGGCTAAGTAGCTGAGTGATGCTAAGGTTAGGGGGGGGGCGCTCAAGGGAGGTCTAAGCTAAGGAGTATCCGAGCAAAGGCTGGGTTTAAATAACGAGTCCAAGGAAGAATGAAGTAAGTGATGGAAGGTCATAGAATGTCTTAGTAATAGAAGCAGAGGTGGAAGATGAAACAGGGGGTGGCAGGGGAAGCTTCTGACAGAAGAGAAGTCTGAAGCTGTCAGAAGTGGAGAAGAGAAGCTTGCTGACTAAGCAAGAAGTTAGAAGGAGGTCAGCTGAGCGAAAGGAAATGGAAGCCTGGTTCAAGGGTGTTCCAGAGAAGGTTCAAGGATAAGTCTGGGGATGGGCATAGAGATGACTAAGCAAAAGGGAAAAAGAATGAAATGTAACAGTACGTAAAGTGTGGTAAAGTATGGTAAAGTAATTGTGTGATTTCCTGATGTACCCAACACATTTAGGTAACACTATGCTGCTTATGGAAGCTACATTGATATGTTTTTCAAAGTCTCCTAAGTCTTCAATGGACTTCCCATGCTTCTTCTACATCCAATTTGCTCCTCAAAGCTTCAATTATTCATAGAAAGATCTGCTGTTGTATAATATGATTGTATACACTGTGTACCATCATCCTACATAGTTGCCCCAATAATACCCTCAATATGTTATTTAATATACCCCTATCTAATCGAAAATGCAAAACAGCATGTTAAGGGAACAGGAGAAGCTCTGAAGATTGAAGAGTGTGATATAATTAAAGAGTAAATATGTAAGAACAATGTAGATACTTAAATAATTCAATAGTCCCACCAATATGGCTTCTTAGAGCGAAAATAGGGGCATGAGGAGAATGTATCATAACTTTACCATATTGATGCCTAGCAAATCACTCTTGTTATATGTTGTATATACATTGAAACAGTATTTCATTACATGGTTTGCAAGCTAATATATATAATGTGTCAGGAAAGCGAATATGTTTTTCTTTTTTCATTGTAAATTAATTTATGCTCTTTAGAGTAATCTATAATATCATATGCTGCCAAAATAGAGGGGGGAAGTCATGGAAATACAAGATTTCCAATCTGGATATGTTGTGGGAGTAGTGGCTGCATTTGGTCACCATCTAAGCACACCAAAACAAGTATGCTTATATCAGCAAATTTGTGATCCCACCCTGCCTACTGTTTTGCAGGATTCACGGTAGTTTTGGACTACTGTGAATCCTGCAAAAGGTAACTAATGGTAATTACCATCATTTCCTGCAACATATCTACTCCTACACCTGCATGTAGTATAGTATATATACCTCATCTTTGTACCATAATACTTCAGACTTGGAATCTCATTCATCTTTCCTCAGCTCACTTCAGGGATTGAGTTCTGAGTCCAGTTCTCACAATTGCTGTCATATACATAGTGGGAATATAGAGAACCCACAATTTCAGTGTGTAATATGGCTGGATATTGTTTCAATGGCAGGTGAGGCCTGATCCAGGCTGTCGATGTGGTCTCAGGCTAGGCTTATCAACCTAACCATGTTCAGGGTGCATAGTATCCCTCTCAATTTGCTCATCACCATGACACAGTGATCCTAATGAATTTTGTGTGACCTGTGTTGGTCAGTCTACACCTCAACATTCAACTGTACCCCTCTGTGCAATGCAGATCCAAAACCCCTTTAATTGTATACCACAACCAATTCCTCATCACAAGTGCCATCTTGTAAGTCCATGACAATATTATCACAGTTGTTATAGGTGCCCAGGTTTGGATCACCTGACCATGGTGGAGATGTTCGGATGCAAGAGTTTGTTGGAGGTATTGGGTACAAAGATGATGCCATGGATGTGCCTACCACTCCTCCTACTCTTGTACATTTTCCAAGACAAAAAGGCATTTTTCACTAGTCCTATCAATCAATTGCATATTGGTCCGAAGATCAGATCCACCGACGACATTCAGTGGGAGACCACATGTTTGACTAGGTAAGCGAGTAGGATAACATTAGCTGAGAGCCCCAGCCATAGCATACGACTGAACCAAGTATTGGTGGGTCGCAAGTGTCCTGACAACGCGACGAAGCGCGCTTCACAGATAGCTGAAAACCAAAATTCGTGATCTGCATCATGCAAAGGCGCCAAGTTGTGTGCAATCTCATGAGCAAGAGCAAGGAACCTACAGTGATAATGTCTATTAGGTAGTGGAATGGATGACTGGAGCAGAATAAACAAACCATGAGATTTGAGCATCCTGTTGATTACCACCTTTGACTCGCTCATAATCTGGTCCCATTTTTCAGTATCCTCCGAGTTCTGGTCCAAAGCTGAGGACTGAAACTCACGCCAGACCTCGAAATATCGCAGATTGAGGTAAATGTTTCCCTTGCAATTGAACGCAATGCAGCCCCCAGAAGTGTCATAGAAGATGCACAGTGTCGCCCTGGATATGCCGTACACCTCGGAGAGGGTGGTGATAATGCTCACAAAGCAAGCAATCGAGTCGTGCTTGCGCTCCATGAGTGTATCAACTTCATCCACGCCTGTCCAAGTATGGTTTCGGGTCAATAAACGAAGATTTTATTCAGAAACAGGAGGCTAGTGCTTACTCTGATCGATCCACACTTCGATATCTTTCACTCGGCCTAGTTTACATGTAAGCACTAGTCATGAGGATTGAACACAAAACATACCAATACAATGGAAGCTCGTGTCGTCTGCAGGCGCCCTACAAAAATTATTGCTTATAAGCTTGTTTGCACCTGCATAGACGGCCGGCCCTCTCTCTCCCAAGCCACAAGCACGGATAGCCTCCTCTGCCTTTCCCCCTACGAGATGGTCATGATATCGTGGAGGGTTTATTATGCAATAAGACTCACAGATATCACTTTGTGGGATTACCTCATGCGGAGTTCTGAATATGTATTTAGACATGTGAATGGTTCTTGACAGCAAAGCCTACCGAGACAGTAAGAGAGAAGTACCGGAGGAATGCTTGTCTGCATTCGAAGACTTGTTGGATACTTTGCAAATATTTAGAGAGGAACCGTCAGCTGGGGGATGAGCGGATGGGGATAGCGGAGCGCCCTCGAGACTTATGTGCGAATTCTCTGCGTGATTAGGTTTAGTATCTAGATGAATGTTTGTCGCCACGTCCCTCATCTCATCCTCATGATCGTGTTGCTGGAAAGTTTCGTCGACTGTGGTGTGGTCAAAACTTGTTAGCTGATAACTACGGATGCGGGGTAGACTATACCAACCGAGAAAACCTCTTCGCTGCAAGACTCTCCAGTCCTTTCCAAGTATCATCTCAAGAAGTAGCACATCATTGAGCTTGTTTGTCCCAAACAACGATCGACAGAGCGATTTGGCGATACTTCACTCACCATTTAGCATGAAGAAAGAGGTAAAGGTAGAGTATCCCAACGACTCACTCATAGTACAGGTCATGCTTGGCCTTTACGGAAATCCATAGTACTATGCAATGGCCTTCAAGTTTCGCAGTTGCTTGCACAGTCGTCTGCACCTCACTTGTTTGGCCCCCGTTGATGTCTTTTAGAGCTTTGATAACCACAATCCTCTCACACGACTTGACTTTGAGATGATCGGCGCTAGAAGGGAAGGGGACTCTAGATTTCGTATCAGGATATATTCGTCTAAACAAGGGAAGCCGGCGAAGAATCAATGATTGGACTTTCGCGCAGGTTTCGGTGTCTGGTGTTTCGTGGAGGTCCTCGTATCTGTCTCTCACGACTGCGCTCAAGCGGCTACACCCGAGCGACGCGTAGAAGTCTGTTGGTCCAAAGTAGGTGAAGAGCCACCAAGGAACAATGGTAACACTTACCTTCAAGTACCTCTTCCTGCGGGGCGACAAAAAGTGAACCACTGAATAGCCGGTAGTCATCAGCGTCATCGACGATGACGACCTCCCGGGACATCAGGAAGTCATAGTCACCATCCCAGCTGGCTAGGTTCTTCAGGTCTCTCTGACAGATGCCAAGTACCGAAGGCGTGATGCTCATTTTGTGAAGGGTACCATTGGAAATGTCCTGCCTCTGATGGGCTATCTTTCGCAGCTCTGTCAAGAAGCTTATATCAAGAAAATGAATGATCATCCAAGCGGACCCACCAAACTCACCCTTCATAACCTCCTGCCAGGTTGAAGAACTTCTTAGGGTCTTGAATCAGCGCCTCCGCGACGTCTCCTATTCGGACGTCGCTCTTCATACCACACATACTTAAGAAATGCTTTGCTTTGGAATCGAACTTGACAAAGACGAATAGCTTTGCATAGAACGGTGGTTCATGACCTTCTTCGAAGTAGCATTTAGTCGGAGGCAGTAACTCCGGGGTATTCAGACCCGTCGGAACAATCGGAAACACAGACAGTTCAACAAAATCGTTATGGGTGAAAGCTGGAACGATATCAACCACGGAGCGAAGACGAGGATCAAGAACGCACTTGCTATGTGGTCACATAAAACTCCAAACCAACGTTCGGCAATTTCTCTCTTAAGCGGAGGACTTTTTTTCAATAGATCTAAGAGCTTTGATACCGAAGGATCTTGTGCTACACCTAGTTGACCCAGCGGAGCGCTTAGAAATTGGTCTTGTACCACGGAAAGGCCAAACTCTTTCCACTGTATGTTACAGTATACCTAAAGCAGCTTTAGAAAGGTTGCGAACACAAGAAACTCCTACCTCACCTCATCCAGTTTCTTCAGGCAAGCAGCACCATTCTCCTCCGCAGGAATGAATTCCACGTGACGGAAGTCCTCCGGTTCGTAGTTTGAATACTGCGAACGAAGGTTATGACACAGATACTCAAACGCGGTCTTCTGAACCACAGTGTTCGAGCAAAGATTCACGATCGTTGATAAAGATGGGAACCGTTTCAAGCCAAGGTCGTACAATACTTTGGCTAGATGATAATTCGTTCAGATCAAGAAAGTGTAAACGGCACCCGGCCTACCTTCGGGTGATGAATCCGACCACTCGGACTGCCTGCTCAACCTGATGACTGGTAATTGGAGTTTCCGGAAGATATCCACCGGAGGGTATAGTTGGTCTGCGCGGTGATGACTCCCACTTCCATCTTCTACAAAGATCCTGGAGGATTTAAGGTCGGAAAGGTCCTCATATTCTGAAAGGTGCTTCACTTGAACAAGATAGTCGAGCAAGTCGATTGTAGTCCCGTTGTCCATTTTGAGTGGTCTTGTCCTCGGTAAGCATAGCAGCTAAGGAGATATCACGGGAACTTACTCGTGTGCGAGAAATCTGACTGGAACGTGCCTCCGGACTCCAATGGATAGAAGAAATGCCCGCATAGTCTCGTCAACATCGAATCCAAAACTGGGGCCGATGACTGGCAGGCCAAGGCAGTGAAACGCAGCACTCGTGTTCTCTCCCACAGGAAGATACGAGTCCATTGGAGGCCAGTGACCCTTAGAGGTAGGGATACACGACTTGTCGTTCAGCACTTTCTTTGATTCGGTCCGCATATCTTCGGAAAGTTGGGGCCATGCGCGGCAAAGAGTCTTGAGGACACGTATTGCCCAGTTGACTGACTTGGTAAAATTGTATTTCTCCAAGTCGTTGTCTGACATGATATCGGGACCCGAGATATGTCGCAACCATGAAGCAACTGTGAATTCTTCCCAACCGAAATTCCTAAGCTCTTTAGGATCGAACTGTTTGCTGACCTCAAGGTGTATGACCTCCTGAGGGAGTGGTCCATCAGGTGGGATGTGGGATCCGAGAACTGTTCGATCGATGAAGTAGGATATTGATGATAGGCGTATTGTTGTAGTACCATGTGTGATGGTAACTGCCTTCAATAAGTTGCTCGGGTTTAATGTTGAATCGTCACGTGATAATGATATCCACCAATGAAGACATGCTACCAGCTGCTCGAGATCCAGCGGATGGGTTTCCAGCTCTCGTAAAACCTCAGGTAGTGTTACCCGAAGAATTTTGTGTTGATCTGGAAGTGCTACGATGGAATGCGCGCCATATCGCGTGACATGTTCAGAGAGCATCGGTAAGGACTTGAGAAACTTGGCTACTTTCGGGTCGAAGGCCCTGATATCAGGAGCTTTGCGTACGCCAACAGAAGAAAGAAGCCTCAAGGGCGAAGTGGAACACCCAAAGAAAGATTTTGCTAACAATTCCTTGACTTTCAATGAAGGGGCAGAGTTGCGAAAAGTGAAAAAATTGAGAACATGGGAAAAACGTTCATCGAGCCCACCCTGTAGCTCTGGAGGTGGGACTGAATGCGGTTCGCCGGGAACCTTCTCCCACAAGGTTTGGATTTCGGAGAGTTCAAACTCGTACACCATTCGACATAAGAAGCCACCAATATAGAGTAATTCTTCATTCCAAACTGAACCGTAAAGGTAAGTATAGTTGCTACCTCAAGCGGTGTGGGATACTTACTAGTAACATTCATATCACTAGAAGACCACATTAAATACTAGAAGTTGCCAGTACGGAGACTAGACTTACGCAAAATCTATGAATTCGCGCTCAACAGTGGGGATGAAGCAAGATGCCATGTGACCTCCGATGCCTGTCGTTTGTGAGGTGGCATGACCCTAGCAGAGCTGTTGGCGACGATCAGGAGACAGGCGTGAGGACTCACGATGAAGACCAACGAGGGTTTAGATCTAGCGTCCCATTAGACGGCAGGTGTTGTTAATAGAAACGGCTGCTCACTTGTGGTCGTACTGATCCTTCCCGGTCTTGCAAAATGAGTTAGTACATGTTCGAGGAACAAGGTATTTAGTGACTTACGTATATCAGACTGTACGTGAGACGAGAAGGTGGGGATTTATGGGTACACCTCTCCAATTCCTTCGTCAACCTGTTGTCAACCACTACGTCAACTTCGGCCGTAAATATTGTGAGATCCGTCGTCTCTTGCATTTCATACCCCGGGAGTTCGACCCTTGCTTTAACCGTTGTGGCTAACCCAACATGAGAATTAGTACGTAAATTATAAACGACGGGAGACTTGCAGCATTGCAGAACTGAGTTTACTGTCATGATCTTTCTGGTGCTCGACCGCTCCAGCGCCACAGGGACGGGGACAGGAATGGTTTTGGGCTCTTCCTTAGGCTTGCTTATCTTCCCCACAAGGTGGTGATCTAGGAGTACGGTGATATCCTTTAAATGCACCATAAAAGTTAGAGACGATGTGATAAATTCCATCAGTTCTAAAACCGATGGCATCGGGGTGGCCTCTCTTAGTGGCATCTTGAATGTTGTCCATTGTCCGTCAGTTGTTGCAGCAACAGACCCATGGGACAGCTGACGGCGAGATGAGAAAGCGACACTAATGACGAAGCGATGCCCATACCTGATTCCATTTATCCCAGGAGAACTGTACTTCTTTACCTGATATCACATAAGACTCAGAACCAGTTAAAACGTACTATTCTCACACCTGCAGATGATACAGAAGGCCGTTCCGTAATAGAGAATACACTGTAAAAACCTGAGAACGGTCCAAAATGAGCCATTGTTTTACACTAAGGGTGTGTTGACACACCAACGCCAAACGCGCCGACCTTGCGGCAGTCAGGATTTCCCAGGGCTAAATAGTGAATGCATCTCTAAGGCCAAAGCCCCGAAAGTAGGGAAAGGGACAAACCAATCGTTGTGAGTCGATCCCAGTCTTCCAGTGTGAACGGTTTGCCATGATTTTTGAATGTCCATTGCGATACCTTGAGCGAGTTAACAGAATACTAGACTGAGTATCTGACATGGCTTCGTACAGTGATAGTCTTCAAATCGGGTACTGCCACTGGGGCATCTACCGTGGTCACTGCTGCAGGGCCTCCATCTAAGAACGCAGTGGTCTCGAAGTGAATTTCAGCCGAGTCACACCCAGCATCGTCTGAGTTCTGAAGCAGTTCGCGGAATACTGCCAACTATGTAAGAGAAGGAAAGCTCATGCTTTATGTCCCCTACCAGTGAAGGCGCTAGGATAGCGTGCAAGGACTTTATAGACCAGTGCACGCATATCAATAGTCACTGGTGTCAATATTGGGTCAGATTTCCCCTGTGTTGGTAATGATGAGATGTGAGGTAGACTCCAGGATGAGCATACCATTGGCAGGACCCGGGTTGGAGCTTCACGCTGGGAGGGACCTCTAACTCGATCGCCGAGATGCTGACGATTTAAGGAAGTCATGAAGCGCATACTTGTCCTGAAAAATTGCTGTTGTCGAGCAGATCAGTAAAATAATAAGGGTAAAGCTTGTCGAAGAAGAGAGTCGAACGCTGGACGTTGGAGGTTGGATGAGGCAAGCAAGCACTGTGGAAAGTAAATACCATGGTCTGTTTTCCCACGCTACAACGCGGGCAAGGATAGGCAAAATACGAACGCCTGAACTGCAAGTTTTTGATTTCGTCTGCCGTGTGTGCCGGACTGCGCCACCACGTGACAGATCTAACTCCGCTCTGCGCCGGGTGACGTCGCAGGCGCATCGATCGTCTATGGAGCTCGTTCAGTCGCTTTGCAGCTGGCGTGGGGGCTCTGTTGTGCCTCTTACTCTGGCGTCGTATTCCACGGTCGTCTCATACAATATCACAGTGCGCCATAACCTTCCTCTTCCCAGACCGTCTCATCTAACTCCTCCCCTTCGTCTGCAACCAACATGTCAACCCCATCGCCAATCCTAATACCGTCGTTTTCTGCTTCGTCCGCTTCGTCCCCCTCCTCCTCTGCGCCACTGTCGGTCTCAGGTTCGTCCTTCACATCAACGTTCCCGCCATTTCCCGGATCATTTTCTGTGTCTGATTCACTGGCAGATTCGTCCGATGAGTCCGGATCACCACGTCCCTCTTGCTGCAAGAATTCGTCCCAGTCTCGAGTCACCTTGTGGCCAACTCCCCCACCACGGAAACGCATGAACATGTCTCTATCCACAAAGCTGTAGATATTAAGGTCAGTGCTATAAGCCAGATGGTATCCGAAGTAACGCACATGTTAATATAGAAAAACGACCAATCTAGTTCCATCTCCCACCCCTCCGCCAACAGTTTACGGCGCACAAAAGAGTCACTGAGAAGTTCGTTCGTCGGGCCGACTGTGAACGCTGGGATCAAGTGGATGCCTCGGATGACGCAGTCTGGATTGACGAAGCCGAATGCCTCGGCAAGGTGATGTTCCTGGTCAAAGAACTGGACACGGGGCAGTCACTTAGCACCCCAGCCAGAGTCGCAGTTTGTATCTCTACGAAACCATCGAACAAATAAGATGTCCATTCGTTCTGGCTTCAAGAACAGAGATAGATTGTTCGTTCGGTATCCAACCATCACATGAAAGATCAGACATGTGCGAGCATACCAATATGGATGAGTGCGTTCGTCCTCTTGAGAGAGAAGCATGATGTCAGCGCGTGTTTCAGGGTTGATCGAGTCTTGTTCGCGGCGTAGGTCATACGTTGTGTAGTTCACCCGAAGGAAAGCATGCTCGAAAAATTGGTTATTGTGTATAAGGACACAACTTCTGTCTTCGTCCGAGAATTCGTACTCGTCACTGTTATAAGCAAGACCGCGCAATCGGGCAAGAATATGGTCTTTGAGCCGTGGAATGAAATTCTAGGTGCACAGTGAATGATGAAACTGTGCAGGGAATCACGACATACCACGACTGCGGGATCGTCTGCCTTTTCTCCTAGCCAGGCTGTGAGGTCGTAGCCAACCCGTGTTGAAGCTGCAATGTGGTAATGGTCCTCTGGTGACGATTGGGCTCGCGGGACACTCTTGTCCACGCGGTTTTCAGCCCTTCTGAATGCATCCCAAGCATCATTTATCTTATTTATGAAGCGCTCGAAGGCTTCTTGATTGGCGATGCTTGCAGTTCTTGTCTCCTTCTTTTTTCCTGAACGTGCAAAACGCCGCTTCGAACGACGGTGTTCGAGCTCCCCCTAGTACCATCTTATATCAAGCTATTCTTTTACTAGTATATAGAATACGATCACGTACTGTTTGCGTTGAATAACTGTCGGTCGTGCCAAACTGACGGATCGTGTCGGGATAGTCACCTAAGGCATGATACTTGTAAGTTGACAGGTTCAGTGACACGATCTTTGTCGCTGATCCTGACTTCTGCCTTGACTGGGCAAGTCGTGGATTTTTGGAAATAAGTGCTGCATGACGGCGAGCACGAGCCGCTGATTCTTGTGGGAGTTCAGTAGTTTCATAGGAATTACAGGTTGTATTACGGAATTTTCGCACTGAGTGACCGACGTGAATCGTTGCCGTGTCAAAGAAGCTGAGGGTATCATCCGTGTGCATTCGGAGCTTGGCAAATGCGTGCCAGGTAGACAGATCGAAGAGTAAATCCAGCACAATCTCATTGTGTGGAGAAGGGAGAAGCCCCTCAAAGACCGGGATAGCACACTGTAAAAATCAACAAATTGTTCGACTTAGGTGTCTATAACGTACCTGGAGAAGATCCTCGAAGTCTCTGGCGCCAAGTCGTTTCATTGCCGAGGCATTTTTATGGAATGACCGGATAGTGCTACGCCCAAAAGTAGGAACAGCACGGTATCTGGCAGTCAAATCCACGTGTTATTAACGATGAAAGACCCAACTTGAAGACGACGCACCTCCAATTGAGTTCTGTGACTGAGTTACCTCCTTGAGCATGTAAGATACGCAGGAGATGCGTAAAGATCGCTTTCCAAACACCTAATTCAAACTCGTGAAGGAGATCAACAACAAACAAGACGAAAAAGTTGAAGAATGTTCGTTCTTCCTGGAAAGACAGACGCTCCCCAAAAGCATTCTGAGACAAAAATTAATTCAGACATGGCTCAGACGAACTACACAAAGCTACTCACCTGAGTTGGGACCCAGGAATGGTCCTTCAGAGGGTCGTTTACCTTGTTGCTACCCAGAGACTTTCCCGCAAAGATCCACTTGCGTGCCTGCTTGATAGCGTTTCGATATGCAGCATTGTTGACGCGGACCTGGGACCGCCGAATAAACATATCTGATGGTTTTCCCATGTCCTGGACGTTCCGTTTCTTTGCAAGGCAGCGCGGACACAAACATTCCCCCAAGAATCTGACACATGCCAATAAAACTCTGTCTCGGGTTAGGTACAAACAAATGTGAGACATATGGATTTACTTTTCAGGGTAGTCCGCCGAGTAAGTAAAGAAACGGGGAAAAAAACGCCGGATGATGTGATCGACACATTCGATGACTATACCAGTCTTATAAGCGGCAACGAAATCTCCATCGAGTAATAGTCTCCATATGGCATGCATCAGCTCACGTTTGAAGTGAGTGTACATTTCCCGCGTTGATGCCTCCCCGTGTGCTTGGGTGTAGGTATCTTGGAAGTTGTCTGGTAGCTAGAGGACCTCTTCTCAGCAACGTAAATAGTATGAATTGATCACTTACTGATGGGATGTATGCAACATGATGGCATGCCCCTGATGTAGGCTTACCTCGCACGTACTTTGACTGATTGCTGAAATACAAATACACTGGCCACAAGGATGCGTCACCAAAGTTGGCAAGCTGAGTGGCGTCTGACCAAAGCATAAGCGGGATGACAACGCGCTCATGAGAATCACCGAGTTCTCTTGGAAGGCACTGGACTTCTTCGTGAGCTTTCATGATCTGTGGTGAACTATAAGCTTCGGAATAGATGCGGACACGTCGTCCATCAGCTGTTGTCCAATATTGATTGAATGGGGTGAAATGGAAGGAGGAAGAGATGTTGTCGCCAGTAGTGAAGACAGACTTGATGACATCGACGAGAGACCGGTGAAAAACATTGTCGACTGTGAGTGTGGGAATGCTGGGATCGTTCTCGGACTCGTATGGCTCTCCTTCCTTGACGAGAGGAATATCAACGGAGCCCTGAGTCCATCCATGTTGGGTACGGAATGGATTGGAGTCGTCTCGGAGGTACCTGGTGACAAGTTTGTACTCGCGGTCATGAGAGAAGTTGGAACGAAGCGACGCATCAAATTGCGGGTCCTTGATGTAAGTCCAGAGACGATTCAGCTCATCCTTTGTCTTAGAATTAGACTTTGAGTACTGCCAGCACATGAGAAGGCCGGCAGTGGGGTTGCTAAATGCCGAGAAAAGGTTCTCGCGGGTGATATTAGATGGGGGCGTGATATTGGGCAGACTGCTCGACTGGATTGACTTTTGAAGCAGTGTTGGCGCATCAACCACATTGAGCAACGTAGTATTTGAGTCGGGGTTATGAGTCGGCTTGCTTGGGTAAATGCGGAAGAGGCCAAAGGAATCTGGTTCTGTTTGGAATTCGGGGGACTCGGACTCAGATGCCGGTCGCGAATTGGAGCTCTCAGATGTAGGTGGGGGAGATGGTGGGCGGCGAGGGACATGAGAAAGACTCAGGGATTCTCCAGGTAAGAAGTCATTGTAGCGTGCGGGAAGGCGGACGCGACGTCCAGAACGGCCTGAGAAGATAGCGACGGTAGGTTCCTGACTTATGGCAGTCTCGACCTGAGTTAATATCAGCCTATCAAGACATTTAATTACGGCCCCAATGACCTACCTTGAGTTCTGGAAGAGGCAAGGGAATGTCAGGAGCACCCTGGGGCCCAGGGCTAAGAGGCACCGCTGCCGGTGCATCAACCTAATTAAAGTCCAAGTCTCAGTCAGTAGGAGTCGCTCGACTAGGAACAGATACACTCAGATGCACCTCGAGGTGACTTGGAAACTCATCACCATCTATGAAAGAAGGTAAAGGCCTTGAGGGACCTGCCTCACGCTGCAGAGAAGAGCCAGGCTTAGAGTCGGGACTTGGGGACTGCTTCTTGGTTTTCCTCTGTGTGATACGTTGACGATGACGCCTAGAATGGATATTGGCAGTGAATGCCTTGTTTGCGTCACATCGTGCTTCATGCGCACTGAGAGAGCGTTGAGTTTGGAACGTTCGTGAGCATCCGATACAAAAAAAGGACATCGGACTGATTTGAAGGGAAAATAGCTTGATTATTGGTTGTATATATACATTTTTACTACCTGAATGATCCAGGTTAGTCGGTGGAGGAGCTAGAGCTGGGGCTAAGGGCTTACCTAGGAGTGCTATGCTGCGGCAGCGGTGATCGCAGATAGCCATCATACACGCAGCAATTTAGATCTCCGCTCTAACCACCGACAGATGTGCACTGCCGCATCCTTATCTTATCACTATCCCGCCGCATCATGCCACCATCCACAAGCAAAAAGCACTCACGAACACCTGACGACTATCAGGAACGTGCACGGAAGCGCAGGAAGACTTCAAGGGGCCCAAGGGGATCAAATAAGTGAGCAATCACAGCCATTTTTCCGAGCACATGAGAACTGACTCACCTCTTTTGAGGAAACATTCACCCGAGACTGAGGAAATGGAATCCAACAGCGAACACGAGGTGGAGTCTGAGTCCGATGGTGATATAGGAGTTAGTCCAGCTGACTGCAAGGTTGCCGGGCGCGTGATCGCACGCTGCCATGACATGTTCGCTGAGGTTGGTAAGGTAATCAAGGTCGTTTTCCTTGACAGAGAGGCAGAGCTGGCCATGAATGGGGAGCTCAGTGAACTAGAAGATGATGAGGCACGGGATCATCGGGAAGCAGTTCTAGGCAAACTGCAAGTCTTAGAAAATTCCTCCGCCCTCGTGTCTTGACTAGTAACTAACTTCAAGTTTATTGCAGGTCTAAGTCGACGATTGCACGGTACAAGCGCATATATGCGCTTATTCTCCGCCTTGTGCCTGGTATGAAGCAACTGGTCGATAATTCCGCACACTCGGCACAGCTCAAGAAGGCTATAAAAAAGGCAAGTCCATCCGCATACAGATGTGATAATTAAGAGCTTACTACGGTGGCCCATTTTAGATAAATCATGCCATAGGTGAGGCTAGAAGCAGCGACCTAGGGAAATTGCGGGACAGTCATGCCTGAGTATCTGCAGTCTCACTAATAGGGGCATACATCTCCTTAACCACCTGCATGAAGTCCTTCCAGCCAAAGAAGGATGGATCATGCAGAGATCTATTCACCTTCATCTGTGCTTCACTGTAAGCTGCCAACCAAGCTTCTGCTGCTCCTTTATTCATCAACCCCAGGGTGAGGAGAGTCTTTTGAAAATCAGGAGTATCATTGTAATATGTGAAATACATCTGAATATGGCAGAACCAATCAGAGAACTTCAATTTATTGCTGTCGAAGCTCTTAGGCTTTGCCATCTTCAGAACTGAAGTTGACAAGGTGGTAGTAGCACTTGGCATAATGGATAAGGATGAGAGAGTACTTGGGCAATGTTGTGCTAATGTCAGGATCACTTGAAGCCATAGACAAGATCATGTAGGTCATTGCTTGGAGACTAGAATATAAGAAGCATGACATTAAGAGAAAGAAGACTAAATGGGGCTACCACATCCTATAATATATAATATAAAATGTCTCACATGTGAATTCCTCATTCTAGCATTTTGATTGGCTTTTTCTTCCTCTCCAGCTTCTCATTGGCTGCATAATCAAAACATGTAAAGTCATGATGTAAGTGAATTTGAGGTTCTGACATTCCATTCTCAGTGTTACCTGTCTTCTTTAATACCTAACAGCTGTGCTACACATGGCTAATGATGTGGAAGCAGATGGGTAAGCATGCTTTCTGGTATCATCCTACCTCTCACATAACTCTCCAAGTCCCTCTTTACTAGGCAAGTGTCCTTGAACTTCTGATGACCACTGTCCACAGAAATGGATAGCAAGTACTGCAGAGGATCTGAGCCCACTGACAGCACAACAACAGTGATCTCTTGGGCAATGCAGATGAAGGGAATGAGGATGACTAGAGAAAGAGAGAGGTCCCTACCTGCTGCTCCCATTTGAACTTCTAGCTGATGTAGCCGTATTCTATATTGCAGCACAACAACTCCCTGGTCAGCTTCTATGGTTGGCTCCAGCACTGTTGTCACATCCTCTGTAGTACTGTACCAGCCAATTGAATTCATCTTTCATATGTCACACAGCCAGTTGACAAGATGAAAAATGTCTGTTGTAATGTGTCACAAGAGGAAGTGTCAAATTGGTCTACCTAATTGTATCAATGTGAATTTAGATCACTACTGTGGGTTTGCCTTTTGTTTATGCTTCCCAGCTCTTCCCATGCTATGTCACCCTTAAATTCTAACAATTTGGGCCAGTCCACCTGCCTCAGTGTTGCTTTGTGAGTGATTGTCAGCCATTCCTCTGACAAAATCAGTATGTTGTCACATATGATTCAAAAGAATGTCGAATTACTTTTTTCATCTCCCCTGTAATGCATCACAAGGCATGATGAGTTCAATTGGCTGGTATAATATGCCTTGTGCTGGGACTTATGTTTCCATAACAGGATTTATTAATAGTCAAGTGCACCCTGAACCAAAGGATTTATTGGATGAGGAGTTTTGTGTTATTCTTGACTCTCAAGTAATCAGTCTTAGAAAACTTTCTAGAAACTCTTTTAATTTTTAATATTCACATTTTGATTGTATTGTAATTCAGTTCTCGAATGCTAATGAGTGGTGAATGCCATGGAAAGCAGCTAGTATATACAATGCTGACAAAGTGACTATGGAGTACACAGTTCAAGCATGCAAAACTCATAACACCTGGCCCCCATTGTTTCTAAGTTCTATGAGGAACTCATCCTCCATGAGGTATTCTCCACCCTCAACTATATTTCCTATGAGATGTGGAGTACCCTCTTGTGTAATCTGTTTCAAACCTCCCCATGGTAAGGTTTAAAGAATACATGGGAAGAATCACAGAGTAACTCCCCCTTAGGATCAAGGAATCCCCAATTGGAGGTGCTCCCCCTTTAGATCCTAGCAAGTGTGGCCAGAAGAAAAGACCTTATCAAAAATCATCTACTTGAGCTGCCAGAGAATTACCCCTGGTAATAGATCTACATCCCTCCAACTTCTCCTTTTTCACCCCCTCCCAGCAGGGCCCTTCCTCTTTTGGCCCAATTTGCCTTTCCCCACCTACATCTGTCCTCATTCCCTCTGCAAACTCAGTGGGAAAATCCACCCACCCTGCCTCCACTCCTGCCATCCCTCTCTCATCTTCTCTACCATTGCTTAACTTAATCAGAAATTTAAAGTTGGAATCAACCTCCATGGACATGGGCTAGGAGCAAGGAGCAGAAGAATATTTCTCCAGATCATTCTATCTTTCCACCTTGATTTGACCTAACAGTTTACCCTCCATCCTGCAGGTACTCTATCTTATTTAGCAACCCAGTGGACCCTCACTCACTTCCTCATCATAGTTCCATTGCTTTTCCTGCAATAGCCCAAGTCACTTTCACCCCAAACTCAACTGTTCCCTCCACACCTGTTCCTTTTGCCAACAATGTGCTCCCAGCCATCCCCAGTACAACTGCCCCATTAATCTCTATTATCATGCCTGTTGTGGCAGTTGTCTCCACTCTACTGCCAAGTGTGATAGCTACAATGACAAAATCAACTGGGATATCTGCAATATCATCTGGAACAAAGGAGACCCCAACAGCTCAGATAGAGACTGAGTTAAAGTCTCATTCACAATGCAGGGGTAATGTTATGGGCTTGGAGGAAATCTATCAAAGGTATGACAAGCTGAATGCTATTGTAGATTGAGCTACCAAGGCTCTTGTAGGGGCAGGATTGCTCAGCATACTAGAGAGGAACATGCACCTGGTCTACCTCATGAGGGACTTAGATATGGGAACTCCTTCACCAGAGTAGCTGGGTACCTCTTTTTCTTTGTCAACTCTATTTCCTTTCTTGTGATGATCTAATTGTTACGGTCTGGACTAACATGGTGTGCCATCAGCAAGACCTGGATTACACCCTATGGGAAGCAGTCATCAACAGCTTCCTCCAAGGCATCATCTCATATGTTAATGACAAAATAGTCCCTGGAGGAGAGTTCCCCTGGTCTGCGGTTGAAGAACAGTTCACTGAAGAAGAGGACATTCTATGGTAACTCCATGGTTGGTTCAATTGTTTTTCTCTCTTATCTCAAATGTACTATGCAGGCCTATGCTGTAATCTCTGTTCTTGCTTACTTCATCCTGTATACCACCATATGGACTCTATTTAGATTTCCCTGGCTTATCTAGTATGTGTTCCTGTGGACATGAGAGGTCTCTCACATCATCCTTGTCATCTTCCCATGGATGCTAATCCTCTCACATAACCATATCTCTAATTATGGTTACATTTCCCCATCCCCCAGTAGTTACATATAAATACCCCTGATGGGTGCCATGTACTTTAGTTTGATCTATGCAATCTACCTGCATTCTCATCTCATTCACTGTGAAGATAGCTTCTTTAAGTGAGATCACTCTTAGACTGGATCCTCTCTATCAAGCTCTCCTCATCATCCTCTACATCTATTGTTTGTTACTAGACAAACAAAAGAGACAGGAACAACAGGACACGTATCATAACAAAAGATCAAACTCCTCCCCTGACTCCAATTCTTAAGTTCAGAGCCTGCCTACCCCCACCATGTCTTACCAAAGCCCCCCCTCTGACAACTCCTCCAAAGACCAATCTCAGACCCCTACATCCTCGTGCCCTAGCACCTACCACTCATCACCCAACAATGAGAAGCAGGTGCATACCTGGTACCTCAAGTCAAACTGGATCCATCCACAGTACACTAAGGACCTCAGCTCAGTTACAATCTGGAAGCTCTCCAGAACCTTAGATCATGATTGATACAACTCCCTTCACCACACAGTTTTCTATCTCTAGCCAAACCGAGGGCCAGACCCCTGACCCCATACAGGATCAGCCCAAGGCAGAGGAGTATAACAAGGAAAACTACCAAGGATGTTGAAAGATCTTCGCCGGAGCTTCGCGGCTTGCTGATGAGGCGTGACGAGGCGACGTAGTTATTCGTGATAGTAGACGAAGACAAAGTACAGTACAGTCCGCTATCTAAGTATCGTGTTATGTAAGCAGTAACGTACGAGCGAGGACGATGAGCGATACACTCCAACACACCCCCTGAATCGCGAGAGAGTCCGAGCGAATGAATGAAATGAACAACAACAATAATGATACGTGCACCCCC
>JBBPTU010000517.1:0-22338 GCA_038094295.1 Tylopilus aff. beelii | reverse complement strand
CCAAAGATCGGTGCGAATCAGTAGTGCACGCATTCGGATGTGCCAAGTGAGATAGTTGCTCTCGTTGAGACGTGGCATCACGGATGTGTTGAGAATGGATGACATGATGAGGGAATGGATGAGATGTTGAAATGAAGGGAAAAACGAAGAGGAAGGGATGTATGTGGGGTAGAGCACCTGCCCTGAGTCCGAGGAAGGTCTAGAAAGAAAAAGCCTGAAACGATCTGCGACACGGCCCGTCGGTCAACAGATTGCAGCGCCTGCGACACGGCCCGTTGGTCAACAGCGCGCTCACACAGCCCGTCGTGTGGCTATTGTTTTGTGAGACCCCGATAGTGCGAGGCCTGGTCTACTATGTTGAAAGATCTTCGCCGGAGCTTCGCGGCTTGCTGATGAGGCGTGACGAGGCGACGTAGTTATTCGTGATAGTAGACAAAGAGAAAGTACAGTACAGTTCGCTATCTAAGTATTGTGTTATGTAAGCAGTAACGTACAAGCGAGGACAATGAGCGATACACTCCAACAACCGCTGTATCACTGAGTTTGATTTGTTTGGTTGGGACCCGGGGTCCTAGTCATGTGCTCGGTAAACCATTCGAATGATTTGGTTACTTTCCACAGACTTTTGAAAACCACTGTAAGTAGAACAAAGCGGCTCTACCAGATTCCTTTTCTGGTAACGCCAAGGACGCTCGCAGATGGATGTCACAGATGTGAGCCTACTTCTTGGTCAATCCCGCCATCTTTGGGACCGAAGATGGCCCAAACGAGCAGCAGATGGTTATCACGCTCCTTAACCATATGAACAAAGGACAAGGGATGGCGTTTGCCGAAAGTTGGTACAACCGCATACAGGACAACAACGTAAAGGAAGAAGACATCACCTTCGCCAAAGTATCGAAGGACTTCCTGGTGCTCTTCTCTCCACTTTCGATCAAACAAGAAGCAAGGAATGCCCTGGATACCATTAGTATGAGCGACTTCCGAGGAGACTTCAGGGAGTTTAGGACGGCGTTTGAGCTAGACCTAGCCCGCTCTCAGATGGATGACCAGGACGACATCAAACAAATTCTTCGAGGAGCAGTATCCCTGGAACTAGCCCAGAAAATGTCTGGAGTGAACAAGGAACCAAAAATAGCCCGGGAGTGGCTGGATAAAGCCGGGGAGTTCTACGACCGAGACCTCCAATACAAACACGACCAACGAAGGAAGGAAGGGCACCCCGCCTACCCCCGATCCTCTGATAGCCACCGAAAGAACCGATGCCATGGACGTAGACACCATCCACCTAACCCCCGACGAGCGAGCAGAGTGCTTTGCCAAGGGGTTGTGCTTCATTTGTAAAAAGAAGGGATGTTCCGCCAGGAACCACAAAAAAGGAAACTCCTCCTGGAGAGAGAGAAATCAGAAGCCCCCGCGTCAGCAGATTAGGGCAGTGGCAGTTGCCGATATCCCACTTAGTCAACTCACCAAGAAATATAGGGTGTCGGAAAAGGCCGCATTAGAAACCCTACGGATCTGCTATTCCAAGCCAACGGAGGATTCCAACGACGAAGACCCCTCGGATGATGAAGCAACCATGAATAGGTTAACCCTGGACAAGGGTTTTTAGAAGGGAAGGAAGGATCAGCGTCTTCACTTCCCAGAATCGCTCCTGTATTTGTAACCAATAAGAAGTCCCAGTCAATGCATATTCCCCTCTCGCTATACTTGGGAACTATAGGACAAATCGCTGAAAGAAAGGCTCTGGTCAACAGTGGAGCAACCGGATGCTTCATCAACCACCAACTCGTCGCCCATATGAAATGGCCAAAGAAACGCCTCAACCGCCCAGTAAAGGCAAGCAATGTGGACGGAACCATAAACCAGAACAGGTTAATAAGGTTCTTGGTTACCCTCCAACTAAGAATAGGGGATTGGGAATGCCCACAAACCTTCTTGGTCATCAACTGCGGAAAAGAAGACGTCATCTTGGGGCTGCCCTGGTTACGAGAACAAAACCCAATCATTAATTGGGCAACCGGAGAGGTATTGCTCACCTCACCCCCAAAGTTGCAACATGATTCTCCTAAGGCGGTAATGCAATGATACCTTGTCAGGTACCTAGGAATGGACCCAGACGTGAGAATTACCAAATGGTGGAAGAAGAAGCTCGACCACGAGGCCACCAAGGCTTACCCCCTTCAGAGAACCACCATCTCGATGAAGATAGCAGCAGAGGCCACGAAGAAAAAGGTTAAACTTCCCGAAGCATACCATGACTATCTAGGAGTATTCCAGGACCCGCCACAGGGAGAACTACCCCCTACCAGAGAATTCGACCATGGGATAGACCTGTCCCCCGACTTCATCCCAAGGCGAGTGAAAGCATACCCCCTAAACCCCAAAGAACAGCAGGTGTGTCGGGAGTTCATGGATGAGCATCTAAAGAGCAGGAAAATAACCACATCGAAATCCCCCCAGGCCTCCCCATTCTTCTTCGTACCCAAGAAAGATGGGAAATTACGCCCTTGTCAGGACTACCGACACCTGAACTTGGGGACCATAAAGAACGCCTACCCTCTCCCTCTAATTTCGGATCTTGTGGATAAACTGAAAGTGTCCTCAATCTTCACTAAGATGGATGTCAGATGGGGTTATAATAATGTCCAGATCAAACCAAACGATTGATGGAAGGTGGCGTTCAGTACCCCCTTTGGGCTGTTCGAACCCATGGTCATGTTTTTCGGCCTCTGTAACTCCCAAGCCACGTTTCAGGCTCTGATGGACAGTATCTTCGGTGACCTCATCGCGGAAGGATGGCTCGTAATCTACATGGACGACCTCCTAATTCATTCAGCCGACCAGGAAACCCACGATCAACGAATGAGACAGGTGCTGGCCCGTCTCCAGGAACATCAACTATACCTCAAACTGGAGAAATGCAGCTTCAACATCCCAGAGGTGGAATACCTGGGAATGATTGTCAAAAAGGGAGCGGTCCTTATGGACCCAGTCAAACTCATGGCAATCGAGAACTGGCAACCCCCCACCTCGGTCAAGGTGGTACGATCCTTCATAGGGTTCTGCAATTTCTACAGGAAGTTCATCCCAGACTTCTCAGATATCGTCTGCCCCCCTCCATTCCCTCACCAAGAAGGGGGCCTGTGGGAATGGACCATGCTTCACCAAACAGCCTTCACTGCCCTGAAGGAGGAGTTTCTGAAGGCCCCGGTCCTCCGCTACCCAGACACCGCCAGACCGTTTACAGTAATGACTGACGCCTTGCTCGTTGCCACTGGAGGGGTTCTGATGCAACACAATGCTGCCGGAGATCTCCATCCCTGTGCTTATTTTTCCAAAACCTTCGGATCCGCGGAGTGGAATTACAACATCTATGACAGGGAGATGCTAGCCGTGATCCTGGCACTTCACAAATGGCGACATTACCTCACGGGGACTACCAACCCCGTGACAATCCTCACAGACCACCACAACCTGATGTACTTCAAACACCCCCAGGACCTCTCCTGCCGGCAAGCCCGGTGGCAAATGTTCCTTCAGGACTTTGACCTCGTATGGAAAGCCCTCCCAGGGACCGCCATGGGCCCTGCAGATGCCCTCTCTCGCAAGCATGAGGTAGACACCTCCGGGGATAACCGACACGTTACCTTCCTCCCACCGGAAGCCTTTGTCTGCATGATCGACGTTACCATCGCCAATAAGATCGCCTCGTCTACCTCGGAGGACCCTCTGGTCCTCCACGCCCTCCAAGCCCTGCTGGACGGCTCCCCCATCCTCCCCCACTCCCACCGTGACGACTGGACTTTTGTCAAAGGATCACTGTACTTCAAGGGTCGCCTTTACATTCCCGAACCAGCTCGCGTGGATCTTCTGCAGGAACTCCATTACTCCCCTGCCGGAGGTCACGAGGGTCACTTCCGGACCCTCCATCGTGTCTCCAAGGACTACTGGTGGCCGGGCCTTCCCACTCACGTTCGGAACTTCGTTGCTGGATGCGCGGTCTGTCAAGCCTCAAAGGTCAATACACACCCCACGTCCCCTGGACTCTCCCCCATTTCCTCCACTGCCACCCGCCCATTCCAACAGATCTCCATGGATCTTATCACCGATCTTCCCCCCTCCGGAGGCCATGACTCGGTAATGGTCGTGGTCAACCATGGGCTTATGAAGGGGGTCATTTTCTGCCCATGTACCAAGACTATCAATGCCGAGGGAGTCGCGGACCTCTTTTTTCGTTTCGTCTTTCCCTGTTTTGGCCTACACAACAAGTGCATCTCTGACCGAGGGCCCCACTTCACATCTGCCTTCGCCAAAGAACTCACCCGCCTACTTCACTATGACGTCGCTCTGTCCACTGCCTACCACCCTCAGACTGACGGAGGGACTGAATGAGTAAACCAGGAGCTCGAAACCTACCTTCGGATATTCTGCAGAAACAAACCGGAAGAATGGGCAGCCATGCTTCCTTTGGCAGAATTCTCCCACAATTCGGCCACCCATTCCAGCACAAACGTTACCCCTTATTCCCTCATGATGGGCTACGAACCCAGAGCTTATCCGCCTCTGGCAAAGACCACCTTCCTCCCGGTGTTAGAGTCCCATGCCAAGTTGCTGGAAGAGAGCTGGAAAGAGGCCCTAGCCACACACCACAAAGCCCAACAGGACATGAGGGAGCAGGTCGCCTCACGCTTCAAAGGATGGAAGGTGGGGACAAAGGTCTGGTTGGAAGTGAAGGACCTCAAGATCAAATATCGAAATCGGAAACTAGCCCCAAAATGCATTGGCCCCTTCAAGATAACCCAGGTCCTAAGCCGACTAAGCTACCGAATTGCGATCCCTTCGACCTGGAAAGTCCATGATGTCTTCCACGCCTCCAAATTATCTCCGGCCGTAACTACTAAGGAACATGGCCCCAGCTTCCCTGCACCACCACCCCAACTAGTGGATGGCAAGGCGGAATACGAAATCGAAACCATCAAACGCCACAGGAGAGTGGGAAGATGAACCGAATATCTGGTCTCATGGAAAGGCTATGCACCATCGGAAGACTCGTGGGAACCAGCTAGTAACCTTTCCCATGCCAAATGGTTGATCAAAGAATACCAACAGCGTCATCCGAGAGACTTCTCACACACCTAATACCCCATCATGTTCTCCATCTGTGATCTCCTTGCCCTTGTCATCATCTCGACCTTCCTGCTCCTGGCTTATCTTGCATCCCTGCTCTCTAAGAGAGGAATGGTCTTCCAAATCCAGCGGTCCCACACCGGGACCCAGATCACCATCATCGCCCTGACCTACACCTCGAACACTGCGACCCAATCCTGGACCTATTCAGCTCCGGCCACCCCTCCCTAGGCAAACCCAAACTAGAACCCCACCTGGAACCCGGCCGACGGAGCGGTACCATTAGACTAAACTCGGAATTGGCTGGGGAACTCCTATTTATACCCCACCCGCGTTCCCCTTCCCCATGCCTTACCTCCTGAACCATGTCCTCACCTGCGACGTTGACGCCACCTACCCTGATGGTGACCCTCTCCCCGACTCCATCCCCTGCTTCTTCCTACTCCTCACTCCAAAGCTCCAGCTCGAATTACTGGACCTCCTCTCCCACTCCCCCAACCGACTTGCCGAACTCGAGCAAGCTGCAGGCCTCCCCTCCAACCACCCCATCCTCCAACAATTACTGGGCATCCACGCCACCAGGAGAGCAGCACTCTTCCTCCAATGGTGAAAGAAGCCCACCCCCAATAAGACCACTGCCATCTCCGCCCTCGCTCCCGCAGTTCTTGACCTTTACAGGGAACCACCGGAACTGGGAATCTTCCCAGTCCTTGACCGCACCTCCAATGAGCTGCGGAACTCCCTTCTGCATGATTTGTTTGCAGCCTTCCCCCTGGAAAGATTCAGAGAGTATATGGGAAGGGTTACGTGCAAGCTTGCCCTTAGGATCTCGGACCCCCCGCCCACCGTATCTCTCGCTGGAACTTGTGGCAAACGTAGCAGGAAGAAGGGACCTCATCAAGGATCAACTGCTCAGACCGCCGGGGAGGTACCTGTGGCAGTGGACCACGCTGCCCCCCTTTCCTCCTCCTCCTCCCCCTCCCAGTCGAGCAATGCCACCCCTGGCCTTCCCCCAACCCAGACCCCCGCCCACCCCCCTCTCCACCCATTGGGCACAACCCCCAACCCCACCCCCTCCCTTCCCAGTCCTCCCCCCTCTTCCCTACCATCGCTTGACACAATCAGCGATTCTGACTCAGAGGTCGCCCAGGCGGGGTGGGAGCTCAGATCAGGAGAATATTTCTCTGCGCCAAACCACCTACCCGCCATGATTCGACCCAGTAGTCCGCTGCCCACTCCGCAGGTACACCGCACCCACAGAAGAATCAACCCCTCTGGACTTGCTCCCCTGGAGAGGCCCCGTTGTTACTCTTGTGACGACGACATCCACTTCCGTCCCAACTGCCCCCTGTACACCTGCAAGTTCTGTCTCACCCACGCCCCAGGACATCCCCAATATTCCTGCCCCCGCAACCCCTACCGATGTGCTACCTGTGGTCTTAGAGGCCACTCTGTGGCGGAATGCCGAGATCTTGACTGGGGAACCTGGGACGATAATGACGTCGTCTGGAATGAGGGAGACCCTGATGGATACTGAGTTGGAGTCTCAGTCACAACAAGGGGGTAATGTTACGGGCTGGGAGGAGATCGAGAGGCGATACGCTGAGTTACATCGCACTATCAATCGCGCTACTGAGGCGTTCGTTCAAGCAGGACTTCTTAGCGCCTCAGACCGAGACTTGTACCTCGTGTATCCCATGGGGGATTCGAATGTGGGAAGCCCAACCACGGAGTAGCTGGGTACCTATTTTCTCTTTACTTCACTTTCTTCCTTCTCCAGTATCCCGATCTGATCTTATCTTGTACACCGCCGTATGGACTCAGTAGAAGCGTCCACTGCCTTCTGCAGTCCGCAGTTTGTCTTCTTCCCTTATCTCTTCATCTCCACTCGCATCGCCTCCAGATGGGGCTTGTAGTTAGTACTTTCCTGGACACTTCACCTCCCCCTGCCAATTCTTCTTACATTGGTAGTAGTTTCCCATCCCTTACATAGTTACGTATAAAAGTGCCACTATCAGCGCCCATGTACTCTAGTTAGATCTACACAATCATTAGCGTAACTTACTCACACTGCTCGAGTGAGCGAGACCCCCAACCCTGGCTTGCAATTGTCATACTTGCATCATCGTCGCTCTGACCTTCACCTACTAGTATTCCCTTTGAATCTTCATGCAAGCTCTCGCCCTCGTGATCGGCAAAGTAGTCAATCTCTATCGCGTTAACACTCGTCCTTGTCCTTTGCTCATCCGATTAAGGAAGGTGATGGTTCACTGCTTATCTCCTTTGGTGGTGGTATGATTAAAGATCTGGGGGTTGGCGTCGAAGTATGCACGCATTTGGTTGTGCCATCTATTGGCGTCCTTGGTCTCTCCAGAGAAGCCATTGGGGAGGGCTGCTTTGTTTTCCTTATCTTTGGCGTCAGCCATTGCTGCTTCAATTGCTCTCTGTGTTCTTTCATGAATTTGGGCGAGGGTATCTGGAGAATATCGTTCCAGTTCCCTGCCAAAGAGATCAAAGCGCTCTTCACCCTCCTCCAGATATGGGTTTTCCGGTTCATAGGAATGGGGGGGCGGATCGTGGAGGGGTTCGATGTCAACGTGGATCTGGGCCTTGTCCTCTGTAGTCTCAGGCTCCTGGGGTATGGGGTCGGGGGTCTGCTCTTCAGCTCGTTCATGAATATAAAATTCTGCTGTAGGGACAGACGTATCAACTGCGATCTGTGATTCTGGGGAACTTCCAGATCGTAGGCGAGTAGGGGGTCTTAGTGAGCTGTGGAGGGATCCGGTTTGAGTCGAGGTGCCAGGTATGCGCCTAGATCTCAGCGCTGTGCGGCCTGTCTGAGGGTTCATATGAGGAACCACTGGGTTGGCGTGTGCAGGGTGAGGGTGCGAGGAGGTAGGGGTGTGGGAATTGTCTTCAGAGGAGTCGTCAGATGGGGGGCTTCGATAGGATGTGGTGGGGGTAGGCGGGCTCTGAACTTAAGAGTTGGAGCCAGGGGAGGAGTTTGATCTTTTGTTATGATACACGTCCTGTTGTTCTCTTCTCCTTTGTTCATCTAACAAGGAGCAATAGACGTAGAGGATTACTAGTAATGCTTGGTAGAGAGGATCCAGTCTGGCAGTGGTCTCGCTGAAAGAACCTATCTTTACAGCGGAGGAGATGAGAACGTGGATTGATTGCGTAGATCAAACTGGAGTACATGGCGCTAATCTAGGGTATTCATACGTAACTGGGATAAGGGGAGACACTATCATAACAAGAGATATGATAGTGGGAGAGTGGTGGTGTCCATGAGAACAAACTAGACAAGTGTGTGATGGATATCCCATACTGATGGGAAAACATAGGATCTGGTGAGAATGAATCTAAACTGAGTCTGTATGACGGTGTACAGGATGGATTAGACAAGAAAGGAAATGGTGGCGCGGACCTTGTGCCCAAAGGTGATGAAGCAATGCAAAACAGTCCAGATACCGGTGGAGTCAGTCGATGGACTGCTCTGTAGCAAACACACTGTCTATATCTTCCCAAGGGAAGCTGCCTCCCAGGAGCACTTCTTCGCCACAGAACGAAACGTACCCCTTGTAGGTCCCCTCCTGGATGGCTTGCTCACTGGCCCTGTTGAGTTCTTCCACGTGAACCAAAGAGTCATCCCATACCATAACATGGGGTATAAATAGTGGTTTCCCTCTTCGCCCAATTAGTCCAGAGGTACCGCCCCATTGGCAGGATTCCAGGAGGGGTTCCAGTTTGGATTGGGTTGGGGGGGTGCAGCAGGGGCAGAGTAGGTCCAAGACTGGGTTGTTGTGTTGGAGGCATAAGTGGTGGCAACGATGGTGACTTGGATCCCAATGTGGGATCACTGGATTTGAAAGACCATTCCTTTCCTAGAGAGCAAAGATGCGAGGTAGGCAAGGAAGAGGAAGAACGAGACGACGACGAGAGCAACAAGGTCACAGAGGAAGATCATGGTGAGGTCCTAGGTGCATGGGAAGTCTTTCTGATGTCTCGCCTGGTATTCCTTCAGTAGCTGTTTTGCATGCAGCAGGTTCCTGGCGGGTTCCCACAAGTCTTCTGACAGCGCATAGCCTTTCCAGGCTACCAGATACTCGGTACGCTTTCCCACTCTTCTGTGGTGTTTAATGGTGTCGATTTCATACTCCACTTCTCCATCGACCAGTTGAGGCGGTGGGGCGGGAAAACTGGGGCCCTGCTCTCAGGTTGTTATGGCAGGGGACAATTTAGAGGCATGGAAGACATCATGGATCTTCCATGTGGGAGGGATTGCGATTCAATAGCTTAGGCGGCTAAGGACTTGTGTAATTTCAAAGGGGCTGACACGTTTTGGGGCCAATTTCTGGTTTTGATATTTGATGTGGAGATCCTTTGCTTCTAGCCATACTTTGATTCCCACCTTCCAGCCCTTGAAGCAAGAGGCGGCTTGTTCTCTCATGTCTTGTTGGGCCTTGTGGTGTGCAGCCAACACCTCTTTGTGCGCTTCCTCTAGTAGCTTGGCGCGGACTTCTAGAGCCAGGAGGAAGGTGGTCTTGGACAACAGAGGATATGCCTGGGGTTCGTATCCCATTATCAGGGAATACAGGGTGATGTTAGTGGTAGAGTGAGTTGTGGAGTTGTGGGAGAATTCAGCCAGGGGAAGCATTGCTGCCCAGTCCTTGGGTTTGTTTCCACAGAATATCCAGAGGTAGGTTTTGAGTTCCTGGTTTACTCGTTCAGTTTCCCCGTTGGTCTGGGGGTGATAGGCAGTGGAGAGGGCCATGTCATAGTGAAGCAGTCAAGCTAGTTCCTTGGTGAATGCTGAGGCGAAGGGTGGGCCTCAATCCGTGATGCATTTATCATGGAGGCCAAAATGAGGGAAGACGAAGTGGAAAAACAGGTCAGCTATGCCCTCGGTGCTGATTGTTTTGGAACAGGGGCAGAAAATCACCCCCTTTGTAAGTCCCTGGTCGACCATGACCAAGACAGAGTCATGCCCATGGGAGAGCAGGAGGTCAGTGATAAGGTCCATCGAAATCTGTTGGAATGGACAGAGTGCCTGGGAAGGGATGGGGGAGAGTCCTGGGGCGGTTGGATGGGTATTAACCTTGGAGGCTTGACAAACCACACAGCCAGTGACGAAGTTACGGATGTGGGTTGCGAGCCCCAGCCACCAATAATCCTTGGAGACCCGATGGAGGGTGCGAAAACACCCCTCATGGCTGCCCGCAGGAGAGTAGTGGAGCTCCCAGAGGAGGTCCAAACGTGCCAGCTCTGGGACATAAAGGCGGCCTTTGAAATAGAGGGATCCCTCAATGAAGGTCCAGTCGTCGCGATGGGAATGGGGGAGGATAGGGGAGTTATCTTGCAGGGCTTGGAGGGCATGGAGGACCAATGGATCGTCAGAGGTGGAAGATGTGATTTTGTTGGCAATTGCAACATTGATCATGTGCATGAAGGCCTCCAGAGGGAGGAAGGTGATGTGGTGGTTGTCACTGGAGGTGTCAATGTCGTGCTTATGGGAGAGGGCATCGGCTGGGCCCATAGCCGTGCCTGGGAGGGCTGTCCAGACAAGGTCGAAATCTTGGAGAAACATCTGCCACTGGGCCTGGTGCTGAGAAAGGTCCTGAGGGTATTTGAAGTACGTGAGGTTACGGTGGTCTGTGAGGATCATGATGGGGTGGGTGGTACCAGTTAGATAATGGTGCCATTTGTGGAGTGCTAGGATGATGGCAAGCATTTCCCTGTCATAGATGTCGTAATTCTGTTCGGCTGAGCCGAAGGTTTTGGAGAAATAAGCACAGGGATGGAGATCGCTGGCAGCATCATGCTGCATTAAGACCCCTCCCACGGCAACCAGGGAGGCGTCGGCCATGACAGTAAATGGTTTGGCTGTATCCGGGTAGCGGAGGACCAGGGCTTTTAGGAATTCCTGCTTCAGGGCAAGGAAAGCAGCTTGGTGGGCCGGGGTCCATTCCCACAAGATGCCCTTCTTGGTTAGTGAGTGGAGTGGGCGAATGATATTCGAGAATCCGGATATGAATTTCCTGTAGAAGTTGCAGAATCCAATAAAGGAATGAACCACTTTGACTGAAGAGGGGGGTTGCCAATTCTGGATGGTGGTGAGCTTGGTTGGGTCCATGAGGACCGCTCCCTTTCATACGATCATCCTGAGGTACTCTACTTCAGGGGTATTGAAACTGCACTTTTCTAGTTTCAGATAGAGCTTGTGTTCCTGTAGCCTGGCCAGGACCTGTTTAGTTCTATCGTTGTGGGTCCCCTGGTCAGCTGAGTGGATCAAGAGGTCATCCATATAGATTACAAGCCATCCCTCGGCGATAAGGTCTCCAAAAATGCTGTCCATCAGGGCCTGAAACGTCACTAGAGAGTTACAAAGGCCAAAGAACATAACTGTGGGTTCAAATAGCCCAAAAGGGGTACTGAATGCCACCTTCCATCAGTCGTTTGGTTTTATCTGGATGTTGTTATATCCCCATTGGACGTCCATCTTTGTGAAGATCAAGGATGCTTTAAGTTTGTCTACAAGGTCCGAGATTAAAGGGAGGGGGTAGGCATTCTTTATAGTTCCTGAGTTCAGATGGTGGTAGTTTTGGCAGGGGTGTAGTTTCCCATCTTTTTTGGGGATGAAGAAGAAGGGAGAGGCCTGGGGGGATTTCAATGCAGTGATTTTCCCACTTTTCAGGTGTTCATCCACGAAGTCTCGACATGCTTTCTGTTCTTCTGGGTTCAGGGGGTAGGCTTTCGCCCTTTGTGGGATGAAGTCTGGTGACAGGTCTATGGTGTGGTCAAATTCCCTGGTGGGCAGCAATTCCCCTTTGGGCAGGTCATCAAAAACCTTTCGATGGGATTCGTATTCTTTTGGAAGTACTACTTCCTTCCTTGCTGCTTCTGCTGCGATCTGGGTAGATATGGTCATTCTTCTTATAGGCCACACTTTAGCGGCCTCCTGGTCCATTTTCTTTCTCCACCACTTGGTGATTCATGCATCTGGATCCATCCCTAGGTATCTAACCAGGTATCGTTGTGTTACTGCCTTAGGTGAATCATGCCGTAATTTTGGAGGAGAGGATAGCAGAACCTTTCTGGTTGCCCAATTGATGATCAGATTTTGTTCTTGTAAACAGGGGAGGCCTAGCATGACGTCTTCTTTTCTGCAGGTAATGACCAGGAAGGTTTGCGGACATTCCCGATCTCCTATTTGTAATTGGTGGGTGACGGAGAACCGTATTAGCCCATTTTGATTAATGGTGCTGTCCACATTGCTTGCTTTTACTGGCCTGTTTAGGCATTTCTTTGGCCACTTCATATGGGCGACGAGGTGATGGTTGATAAAACATCCGGTAGCTCTGCTGTTGACAAGAGCTTTTCTTTCAGTGATTTGTCCTGTTGTTCCAGTATATAGGGAGAGGGGGATATGCATTGACTGAGACCTTTTATTGGTTACAAATACAGGAGCAATTCTGGGAAGCGAAGGCACTGATCCTTCCTTCCCATCTAAAAACCCTGGTCCAGGGATAGCTTATTTACAGTTACTTCGTCGTCTGAGCCATCTTCTTCGTCTGAGTCATCCAAAGGCTTCGAATAGCAAATTCATAAGGTTTCTAACGCAGCTCTTTCCAAAACCTTATATTTCTTGGCAAACTGTCCAAGTGGGGTATTGGCAATTGCTGCAGCCCTTACTTCTGTCATGGAGGGTTTTGGCCTTTTTCTTTCCAAGGGGCTTTTCCTTTTTTGTGGTTCCTGGCTGAACATCCTTTCTTTCTGCAAATGAAGCACAGCCCCTTGGCGAAGCATTCCGCGTGTTCATTGGGGGTGAGGCAGATTGTGTCAATGTCCATTGTATCTGGGTCCCTTTTTCGGTGATTTTTGGAGGACTGAGCATAATTTGAGTGTCCTCCTTTCTGTCGCTAATTGTGCTTATATTGGAGATCCCTGTTGTAGAACTCTCCTGCTTTATCCAACCATTCCCTGGCTGTTTTTGGTTCCTCATTCACCCCAGACATCTTTTGTGCTAGTTTGAGAGACACTGCCCCTCGTAGGATTCTTTTGATGTCATCTTGATCATCCATTTGGGACCTGGCTAGGTTGGGTTCGAAGGCAGTCCTGAACTCTCGGAAGTCTCCACGGAAGTTGCTCATACTGATGATGTCCAGGGCGTTCCTTGCTTCCTGTTTGATAGAGAGCGGGGAGAAAAGTGCTAGGAAGTCCTTAGATACTTTGGTGAATGTGATATCTTCCTCTTTTATGGCTGTATCCTGGATTCGATTGTACCAACTTTCTGTGAATGCCATTCCCCATCCCTTGTTCATATGGTTAAGGAGTGTGATAATTTGTTGTTGTTCATTTGGGGCATCCTTAGTGCCAAAGATGGCGGGATTGACCGAGAAGTAGGCTTGCATCTGTGACATCCATCGGCAAGCATCCTTGGTGTTACCAGAAAAGGAGTCTGGTGGAGCTGCTTTGTTCTCCTTAAAGTATGGTTCGGCCATGTCATGGGTATCTCCTGCATCTGCCATTCTGTCGTAGCTTCTGGGATCTTGTAGGGCATCTCATAAGGTAGTAATGATGGGGTTCTGGGAGGGGGGATGGGGATGGGTGTCAAAGTCTGAATCTGGTCCAAAAAGGTCAAATCGCTCTTCGTCAGGTGGTGGTACATAAGACTCCTTCAGAGGTTCCGACAGTGGTTCCGTATCCATGTGAATAGGGACCTCTTCGTCATTTGGGGATAAGGAATGTGGGGTCAGGGGTTTGGAGGGGAGGGGGAAGCTATCAGTGGCGGGTTGAGTTCACCCAGCTTCTAGGAGTGGTGGATTTGGGGAGCACCTACTGGGAGGTGTGCGATGGAGGTTTGAGGGGTTTCGCTAGGTACAGGCATGCGTCTGTCCAAAATACAACGTGACAAAGGTGGGTGAGGAGGAACTGCAGGGTGCGAGGGTGGTCTTTGAGAATGTGGGAGTGGAGGGGTGTCAGAGTTGGAACTATCTGGGACCTGATAGGACGTAATGGTGGGGGTAGGGAGGCTCCGAACGTATTAGTTGGAGCTGGGGGAAGAGTTAGATCTTTTGTTAACATGATAGAGTACTGTGATCTCAGCAATCAAGAGGGCGAAGGCCAGTAAGAAGGTCCGAAGGGAATAAGTAAAGGTTAAGGTGAAGATGACACAAGCGTGGCGATTCCAAGCCAGGACAATGGGTCTCACTCACTTGAGCAGCGTGAGTAAGGTACGCTAGTGATTGCACAGATCTAACTAAAGCACATGAGCGCAGATAGTGGCACTTTTATATGTAACTATGAGGGGATGGGAAACTACTGCTATAGTAAGAGATATAGCAGGAGGAGGGAAGCGTCCAGAACAAGAATAGAACTACATGCTCCATTCAAAGGCAATGCGAGTGGAGATGAAGAGATAAGGAGGAAGACATACTGCAGACTGCGCAAGGCAGTGGTGCACTTCTATAGAGTCCATATTGTGGTGTACAAGATAAGATCGGATTGGGGCCCAAAGGAAGAACATGAAAGTGATGCAAGGAAAATAGGTACCCAGCTACTCCGTGGTTGGGTTTCCCATGTCTGAATCCCCCATTGGATATACCAGGTACATGTCCTGGTCCAGAGTGCTGAGGAGCCCTGCTGTGATGAACACTTCAGTAGCTTGATTGATGGTGTGATGTAACTCAGTGTATCACCTCTCGATCTCAGCCCAGCCTGTAACAATGTCCAATTTGTTTCTGCACTATTTTGTATGTAATAAATACAATCTTGCAATCATCTAATGGGAATTGTTTGACAGCAAAACAGGTATGAAAGCAATCAGTGTTTCTGACCCAAGTAGTACAATTGCCCCAATGCCACCTCTTTGCCAAGCAGCCACTGTGTTTGCTTCCCCTGACTCTGCAGCCTCTGACCCTGTCCAAGAAGAGCTAAGGCAGCATGGACCTCATACCCACCATCCTCCTCAACGGTATATCCAGGAAGATGGTAAAGGCAATGAGGTCGTTCTGGATAACCCCATGCCACCAACAGTGGCAACTGCCATGCTACCTACTCACATCTGAACTACACCTCACCTTATTCCCCAACCCCCCGACCTGCCATTTCCCCATCATTCTATTCCCCAGGAGACAGAATTCATCAATATAGACACTGTGTTAGCTAAGAATGATGATGATGATGATGATGACAATGAGCCACCAATCCCTCAAGCTAGAGCTCCGCGTTCCAGGCCTCATGCTACGCAATCTACCCAAAATACATTACAAACAATAAACCTGACCAATAACTCCATGGATCCTTCGGAACCAGCATGGTCAGGCACACTGTCACGAGCACCCGATGTCCATCACTTTTGTGAGAAAGATGAGAACGAGGTGTCATGTCGGTCATGCAAGTAAGTCATTATATTGTATACATTGTTGGCCAATTATGCAGTTGAACTGACAATCCCTTAGGGCCTCTTGGGAAAATAATCCCACAACATTACCCTCCAATCACAAATGGGTTTACAGCCTCCGCATGGAGAACTCTGGACTTCATGTACACATCGAAAAGTTTCATCTCCTCGAATTCCTTGAGCTAGCTGAGAAGCACAACTGGCCAGTCTTCATTAAAAGTGTAAACATTGCAACTGGTAGTATGGGGCACAATCTCAGGATGCTGTGTGATGCTCTCAGTGTGCCTCATGCTTCAATTCACAAGTTGAAACCCATTGAACCCACACCTGGTAACTCCCAACCTCAGCTTCCTGGTGAGAAAGCATCTCTCCAAGACGGGCTATCAGTGTATTCTATGGCGGCATTACAATGCTTTTTGCTGGAGTTCATTGTTGCCAGCAATCAAGTACATGTTACATTCGATCATGGCCCTCACTCTGACATACCAGGCAGTCTATTAACATTGTCAAGTGCAGCAAATTTTGATGACTCCTACTCCTCCTTCATCCAACCCTCCAAGACTCAGACATTCCGAAATGAACAAAGATGTGCGAGCTTATCCTTCAGGCATGGAAAGACTACTTTGGAGTATTGAAACAAGACCTTCAGGTGAGTGTACCGTGAAGTAATCCAACTGCGGAGGCTTACCTTGAGTATGTCATTTGGTGTATGGATCTAGCACATGCTTGGTAGGATATCATTTACTGCAGCCATCTGGTCAGATATGGCTTGTCGGCCCTTCTTGGCCATCACAGCTCACTGGGTCAGCAAATCACCCAAGGTATCAGCACTACAACTCAAGACAGCTCTCATTGCATTCCACCATCTGCCAGACAGCCATACCAGCAAGAACATAGCAGAGAAAATCTTTGCCCTCCTTGATTGGGCTAACGTTCTACACAAAGTAGGTGGTTTGCTCAGTACCTTTCCTTTTCCAACTGATGAACTCTTAGATTGGGTACTTCACGCTCGATGCTGCCACAAACAACAAGACTGCCATGGAACACCTCTCCACACTCCTTGCATCATGTAGTATCCATTTTGATCCCACTGAACACTGAATCATTTGCCTTTCCCATCTCCTCAACACATGCACAAAGCATGTCACTGAAAACTACAAAAAGGTGGACTTTAGCTCAACTGGTGCACACGCATGGGTTGATGCTTTTGGTAACCCAGTCAACAAGGATGGGTACATCCAAGAACTCCAACACGACCCCATCAAATGTGGCCGCGGTGTTGCTTGTTGTGTGCATTCATCCAATCTCCACCGTCTGGCCTTCTGTGGAACTATCAAGAATGGAAATGAGATGGGCCTTTGGATTGACGCTAATGGTGATCATATGGATGTTGCTTTGCTGGAGCTTATCCTTGATGTTTTGTCATGGTGGGACTCTATCTACCTGATGATCAATTGCCTCCACATATTGCAACTGGTGTGTATATACCTACTAATTAGAGACTCGTCTTATGAACCAACCTTAGCCTATTGACCATTTCTTTAACCTGCCCACTCAACATGACATTGTTGGATATTGCCTAAACAAGATGGGCTGGCTAATACTCCATGATATGAAACTAATCCTTGAGGTAAGTCCTCTGTCGAGTTCAAGGACAAATTGCAGGCTTACTAATGTCATTTTCAGATACCTCATCTTGCACAGAGCTCGGTTTCATCAGAGACCTTGCTGATGCTAGGTGTGGTGGTCCCCATCTTCAATCTCTTCATTAAGCAGTGGGAACACTTGTCCGAAATCGTTCTGCACTGCAAACCCTTGATCTGCCCCGACCTGCAGTGTGCCAATAAGTATGATGGTCTTTTGAGTCGCACCAATTCCTATGTCATTGCTATGTGTAAGTTGCTGTCTTGTGTCATTCCAGATGTTTTGCTCATTATCACATCTCAGTGGTTAACCCAAATATCCATCTCTCGCACATCATGTCACAGTGGGAGCCTGAATAGCAGAATAAGGTGCATGAAATAGTCATGCAGATTGTAAGTACACAGTTGTGAATCATACCAGGTTTTATTCTTCTCACAATGTTTCCTTCCCGCTGCAATAATCAATCCAGATGACAGAATATCGCACCCAGATGGATATAGAAGCAGGAGGGCACCAGCCCCAGTGTGTCCAGGCTGCACCCCGACAACCTTGGCAACCACAATCTCTTTCAGAGCACTATGGAATCACAAATGATGCAGACTCTGCCACTGATTCAGCTGAATCTGTAGAAACGGCTGTGACACTCAACATCAAGTCAGAACTGAATGCATATCTTGGTGTTCATATCACCAAGAACACTAATCCAATCACATTCTGGCAGATCTCCCACATGTCTTATCCAACCCTCTTTTGTATCACAATGGATTATTTGCCTGTACAGGCTTTGTCATTGCTGTTGGAGTGTGTCTTTTCATCAAGTTCAGAGATGATAACCAAACGACGAAACTGTCTCAGCCCAGTCATGATGGAAGTACTTCAAATGACGAAATTTTTCCTCAAGAAATGGTGCTTGGACTTCACACAGGGCATGGTGTTACAGGAAGGTGATCTGGACCAAACTGATGAAGGCGACAAGGAGGATGTACTTGGCAAGATCATTGGCAATTACTCAGACGACATGATGGATGTGGTTATGGTGCTTGTTGTGCAACAAGAGGACGATGAGCAATTTGATTGATTCATTTGTGATGTACTTTTCTTCCTTTGTCATTACTTTTACACTCCATGTCAACTCTCGAGTGACCTTGAGTTTGTAGTTGTATAACTCCTATGACTTGTATCTGCGATTCTAATGGATTGATTGATCTTTCTCGAGTGCAGAACACCAACTTACTGTGCTGCAATGCTGTCCACCATGTTGAGTCGGCCACTGCTCATTTCACCCAGGACCTCACTGCGAACGTTTTCCCTCAGCTGTGTCTATCCCTGATGTCATCGACAATGTACTACTGTACTAGTATTATACATGAATCATGTATGTACTATAGTGGTAGTCAAAGTTGGGGTCATTGAGGTGCTCCATGAGGAAGTCTACATCCCTGGGAACATCTGGGACACCTTGACATTGAACTGAAGAGTGTTTGAGGATGTTGGTCGTGCTATTGAGGGATACAGGCACCATGGCATCACCAGTTCCAATGTCAAGTAGGGGGTAGCAAGCCGCTCCTCGAGAGACGGGGGGTGGATGGGCAATGGGTGATGGGCAATGGGCAATGGGCAGAGATGGTGTTCAAGTTGTGTTGAGGACCCATGGCCTTTCGAGAGTTGAAGATGTTCTGGAGTGGACTCAGAAAGGAAAGTGGGTGGAAGTGGAAGCACGTCGGGGACTGACAAGACAATAGCCTGGTTTGACAAGCCTCTATATAGAAATTGTTTGGTTAGCCAACTCAAAGTGTGGAGCTGCAACTAACCGAGCCAAACTGAGCCACGTGTTATGCAACAATTTAGCTTTGCATGGCTTAGCTAAGCCAGGCACATAGCTTTGGCTCAAGTCAGCTATGAGCTGGAGCCACAGCAACACTAGGTGTGGGATTGATGTGGGCATGTTGTTGTCACTGAGGACATGATGGCAGGGTCGGTGCAAGCGTCCTGACAACGTGTGGTGTGGTTGTTGATGCAATGGTGGGTTCAGTGTCGGCACACCATTGTCACTGGTGATGCAATGGCGGGGTGGGCACAGATGTGTTGTTGTTGCTGGGGACACAGTGATGGGGTTGATGTGGGCGTGCCATTGTTGCAGACGACATGGTGGTTGGGTTCAGTGCGAATGCGTCATTGTCACTAACGACATGGCAGTGGTAGTGGTGTGGCTACCACTGTTGCTGCCGTGTTATTATTGACTATGCATTGGTAGGGCCTGCATGAATGCATCATTGTTGCTGGAGACGCAGTGGTGGGGCTGCCATCATTGCTGTTGCATCGTCATTGACGATGTGGTGGTAGGATCAGCACAGATGTGTCGTCATCGCTGACGATGTGGTGGTAGGATTGATGCAGATGTGTCATCACTAATGATGCAGTGGTGGTGGTGGTGAGGCTGCCACTGTTGCTGTGGTGCAGGGTATGCAGGTGACAGCTTCCAAATACGGAAGTCATCCATAGCGCCCACCACTGCGTTGTCAATTATGACGATGCATCTACTTCCTAGACACCAACGATGACACAGTAATAACAGCAGCAACCCTGCTGCTGCCACCACCATGTCATCAACCACAACAATGCATCTATGCCAACTCCCTGTGCTGCCAACCGCAATGACAGGTTCATGCTGACACCTCAGTGATGGTGGCTGACCCCATCACCTCATTGTCAGTGACAGCAATGCACTGACTGGCACTCCGACCCTACCACCACATCGTTAATGGCAATGACTTGGAGGTGTCTGTGCCAACCCCGCCAGGCAATGTGGTGGAACCACCAGTGCTCTGATGCCCATTGCCAGCGCCTCCAGTGATGACGATGATGACGTGAAGGTTGCAATAGTGCAACCATCACAGCATTGTCGTTGACATGGAGTGAGATATTGACAGTGATACTACAGGTACCTGTGCTTGGGTATGGGTATGGGTATGGGTATCTGGCATTGATACCCATACCCGTACTCAAGTGATACCCATACCTGCCAGTGAGACCTGGCCAGGTACTCAGTACCCATGCATTTGCCTAATCCTGCATGGTGCTGGCGGCATTGTGTGCATCTGCAGTACTAGTAGGGCCCATATTGGGCAGTGCGCTGCCATTGTTGGTATTGTTTTCGTTGGATGAGTCCAGGTCATTGATTCCAGGCTCTTCGGTACTTGAATTGCGAGCTTGGATGAAGTTGTTGATGGCTGCCAGGGCTGCAGGGAGCCATGCCTGAATATTGTAGCTGTACTCGGTCGGTAGGAGGAGAATCCGGAAGCACCATTTCAGTATACCAAATATTCATTCAATAACATTGTGTGCCAAAGTGTGATGAAGGTTGAAGAGTTCTTCTTTATTCTTGGGGCTAAGAATGGTATGGTAGTCAGTAGCAATAGCACAGAAAAGAACTACAACTAACCGGTTACTTGCTCGTGCCCACTCTGCAAGGTGATAGTGAACGCCACGGTAGGGGATAAGGAGTTGTGGGTGAAGAGGGTAGCCAGCATCTGCAAGTAGGTATTTACCAGGTGGAATCTGTAGATCCAACGAGATTGTGTCATCATAGACATGTGCATCAGTCGCTGATCCTTCCTATCCAGTAAGTGAGTAGGTGAAGTGAAGGTCAAAGTTGCAAATAAAGAGAGCATTCTGTGAAAGAAAACCTTTCCAGTTTCAGAACTGGCCATGAATTTGGGCAGGAGGAGTGACCAGGAGATGGCTTCCATCAATGGTGCCAATCGCATTGCGAAAGTATGGCCAAAACTTGATATTGTATTGGATTTTTCAAGAAGGAAGCTCCCCGGTCGGAAACTGGACAAATTTGGAGTAGAATGGATCACCGGAGGTAGCAAGCAATATTTTTTTGAAGTAACTGGATTATCAGTCAGAAAAATAAAGCAAAGAGTTCAAAGTAGGTAATTACTGAGTGATTGTATCATTAGACCGTTGGAAACGCTTGCCAGCACGCTTCATCATAAGGCCTGTGATGCACGTGTACATAAAGATCACAGTTTGTTCTTCAAGGGTGATGTTTCTTGAATCTGTGAGACCCATCAGTAAATCTACAACTTACTTGATCACACTTAGGCAATCTCACCAAGCACTCAAGTGCCCTCAGCAGTGTCAAGTACTGTAAGTATGTACTTTCAAATCTTGGAACTGTGGAAATAATTGTTTAAGTATCATTAAGCATTTAAGTGTTGTTAAGTGAGTACTCTTGAATCCTGTAATTGTGGAAGTAACTGTCCAAGTATCATTAAGTATATAAGTGTACTAGTAGCGTATAAAGTACAAGTATTTACTTCGTCTTAATACTATTGCTGCTGCTTTTCCTTGGCATCATTCTTTCACTCATTGAGTGGGGATGTTTCCAGTGGGCTCGCAGCATGATGATGAGGTCCAGGTGAACAAGACTAGTAGTATGGCTGCTGAGAGTGGTGCCCCGAATACTCTGGTCAATGCTGTTCCCGGTCTTGATGATGGTCTGGTGGCAGGCCTCGACATTCCCAGGGCATGTCACACTCAACCTGGCACAAGGGCTCATGTGGATAAGGAGACGGTGCATTCGGTGCAGCAGGCCCAATTGGTTGATGACTTGAGGGAGAATATGGCTGGAAACCGGGCCCAGGGAAACAAGCCCACAGTGGGGGTGGAGGGGAAGCAGATGTAGATGGTGTGCGAATAGGATGGTTGAAATATTCCTGGCCATGCCCAGTGGTCGCACAGGCAGCAGAAGCGCACAGTTCCTCAGTTGGAACTTGAGGCTGTGGAATGGGATGATGCAACAATAAATTTTAGTGGCCAGACGGGCCGCACATTGGGGCCTTGCAAGGTCCTGAGAAGTTGTGAGGATGGGGTGGACGATCGACTTTCATTGGAGCCCAAGGCATGTGAAAAGGTATGTGGCATGACTCATCAAGAATGACAGGTAGGGAAGGACCTCCTCTGAACAGCCCAGGCAAGGACCGACCTCCAACTGGGGTGGGTGGCAGTGGAAGATGGACATTCTCGCCATTTGAGGGGCCACGTGAACCAGATCTGAACAGCGGTTGCGAAACGCCTGATGTCGACATTGACTGCAAGAGAAGGGGAGGGCCAGTGAGACCAGGAGGCAGAACGACAGCACTCACATAGGC
>JBBPTU010000516.1:0-22385 GCA_038094295.1 Tylopilus aff. beelii | reverse complement strand
GGGGGGTGGGGCGGCTCTGAACGTATTATTTGGAGCCAGGGGAAGAGTTAGATCTTTTGTCAACACGATAGTGGTTTACTACTTCACCGATTACGAGGGCAAGGGCTTGCGCAAAGATCCGAAGGGAATAGGTAAAGGTGAGGGCAATGAGTACGCAAGTATGGCGATTATGAGCCAGATCGAAGGTCTCGCTCACTCGAGCGGCGTGAGTAAGTTACGCTGATGATTGCATAGATCTAACTAAAGTACATGAGCGCTGATAGTGGCACTTTTATACATAACTATGAGGGGATGGGAAACTACTACCAATGTAAGGAGAATTGGCAGGGGGAGGTGGAGTGTCCAGGAAAGTACTAACTACAGGCTCCATCTGAAGGCGATGCGAGCGGAGATGAAGAGATAAGAAAGAAGACATACTGTGGACTGCGGAAGGCAGTGGACGCTTTTATAGAGTCCGTATGGCGGTGTACAAGATAAGATCAGATCCAGATACAAAGAAGGAAAGAAAGCGATGTAGGAAAAGATAGGTACCCAGCTACTCCGTGGTTGGGCTTCCCATGTTCAACTCCCCCATAGGATAGACGAGGTACAGGTCCCGGTCTGAGGAACTAAGGAGGCCTGCTTGGACAAACGCCTCAGTAGCATGATTGATAGTGCGATGTAACTCAGCGTATCACCTCTTGATCTCTTCCCAGCCCGTAACACCCGCCTTGCACCCAACAGCCTATCGCACATCGACACAGTGGTGGTGGTAGCAACCTTGTTGCCACAACCACCACGTTGTCAACCATAACGATGTGTCCACGCCATCCTCAAGGCCTCACCTGTCACTGACGACGCAGCAGCAATCCTGCTGCCACCACCTCTGCGCTCTGGGTTGTCAATTGCAACGATGCATCTACACTGACTTCACCACATCGTCAATCGCAGCAACACACCCACAGCGGCCCTGGCATTGTACTGGTGTCAACAACGACAACACGGTAGCAGCGACCCCGCTACCACTACCACCATGTCATCCACTATGATGACGTGCCCACCCCGACTCCACTACTGTGCCAACGATGACAACAATGCAGCAGGTGACTACCCCATGCCATTGGCGGCGACAATGTAGCAGCAGCAGTGGTGAGCTCGCTGCCACAACCACCACATCGCCAATGCCAGTGACATGTCCACGCCGACCGCACCACTGCACTGACAACGACATAGCAGCAGCGGTAGTGGCCCAGCTGTCACTACCACAGCGTTGTCAATCGCGGTGACGCATCCACACTGACTCCACTAACTCGCCGACACCAACAATGCAGCAGCAGCAATGGCAGCGACTGCCACTACTGTGCCAACGACAATGATGACGCAGCAGCAGCCCTGCTACCACCACCATGTCATCAATTGCAGTAACGTGTCCAAACCGACTCCACCACTGACTGCACCGATGCTAATGATGTAGCAGTGGCAGTGGCAGCGACTCCCTCCACTGCACCAACAACGACGATGACACAGTAGCACTGGCAGCAGCGGCAGCGACCCTGCTGCCACTGGCACCACAGGTCTACCACTGTGTTGTCAATCACGACGACGTGTCTATGCCGACACTGACCTTTTCTCTCAACTCTCAATTGGTTCACTTTCAGTATCTATGGTAAAGTAGCCTAATAGTATTTTCTGTGTAAAGTAGATGATAATACGAAAGCATGAAAGTGAATGAAAGTGGTGGGAAAGTGTATGAAAGTGGCAGGAAAGTGTGATCAAAGATCTGTGATCTACTTTTGAAAGTGAAATTTTACTTTACGTTGATGTCATGGAAAGTATGAGTAAAGCTGAGTAAAGTGGCTGTAAAGCAATGTGAGGATTTCCTGATGTAATCAATCTAGCACAGAGGTGACATTGGATGTAGCAGGTATTGCGAAACTAGTACCCAGGAGGTCATCCGAGCCTCTTGAGAAGGTACTGCGCTGTGGTAGACCTGGTGGTAAATGGCTGCAAAGTAACTGATTAAGGGTGACCTCTAATACCACACACTGATCCGATGTATACTGTTCAGGTGAGACTCGGTATGGAAGCGGGAGCAGTCCAAGTTCAGCTTTAAGGACATGTATGATGTTTTCCTTGAGATTCCAGTTGCGATGACAGCTGAGGAACAGTTGCTGCAGGCCAGCTGATAAACCTGCCAAGTCCCAAGCGCAAGGGTCCAATGGAACCGTTGCAGGAGTTGAGGATGGCCAATCCTTTAGGAGATGTTTCACAGCACCATTGACAGCAGCGTGCCCCTTCGAGTACAGCCATTTCTTGTTGCAAGACCTGATAATATAATCCACCAAAGTTTGCTCTGTTGGATGGTATCCATTGAAGATCTTGCAGTTGGAGTGTATTTGTGAATTAGCCATAGATGACTCTGTCCGCGAGGCAAATGCTATGAGCATCGACAGGAAGGTGGTCTGACAGAATGGTAAACAGTATGCAACTGTAGGAAGGATAAATAACAGCCAAAATTGTGAATGTGTTCCCTCAGTTTTCTCCAAGGTGTCTCGCACCATGTTTGCTAGTACCTGTATATAAAAACCGGAATTTTCCTGTGCATCTGGATTACCATGTGATTTTGAGGAGATGGCATCTTCACGCTTGTTCCATAGTTCCATCAAGTCTGCAAAAATGCTCCAAGCCATAGAGGATGTATTAATGGACTGGTAGCGATAGACTGCAGCTGTTGCAGTGTAAACAATATCTTCAAGATCCTCATCAAATTCTTGGATAGAGGAGTCCACATCAATTGGGTCTTCAGAAGTGGTTGATCCATTGATAGTATTTAACGGAAACAGATGGGCAGCACGTTGGGCAGCATGCCGATCAAACATGGTGATGGCCTCGAGGTGGTAGAATGTTTCACAATTCCAGAAATATCTATTTCTGAGTGTTGGAAATCTCCTATTAAAGATTGACCTAGATCTAACAGTCTTCGGACTGGATCTACTTCGGAGATAACACAATGATGATTGTCTTACAGGTTTCAGAAATCCGTCTCAGATGGATAGAAACCATCAATGAAACAAAAGATGGATATGACACATGTCTCAAGCTAGACACAGTCATCACTTTGTTTCATATCTCTGACAGTGGTTTCAACCATTTATAGAATAGTGATACCATACATGTTTCATCACTATTTCCTATATAACCAGGGCCTTAAGCCCTTGGTCAATTTAACAATTTCATCAGACATCATTCCACTCCCACCAACTCTCTAAGAGTTCTATCTTCGACTTAAGCCACTCAGTGAGTAGTTCCCACTGACTCTGTGTTGGTGCTGCTGTTGTTGTATTTCCATTTGCAACTTTGTCAAGAGCAAGCAGCCAGGCTTGAAAACAAGCAACAGCAACAGTCGGGGAGCGATCACATTCTAGAGTGAGTGACGGATGTGGCAGATGAGTAACTGTGCTCACAAACAGGAGGTGGAGATGATGAGCAAGCATTTGGGCTTGTGAATGAGCTGCAAAGACAATTTATGAGTGATCACACTTGAATCAAGTGGTATCTGCAGCCAACGAATGGTTGCACAAGAGAGCTAGAGACAGGTAACGAGTGGCAGATGAGCGATCGAGCTCAAAAGCTGGAGGTAATGCTGAACAAGTATCCAGGCTCATGAATGAGCTGTTGCCAAAGATATCTAGTGAGCGATCGGGCTTGAAACAGGTGGTGTAAGCAGCCAATACACGACTGTCCTTGAGTGTGAGTGACGGGATGGTGGGCAAGCAAGGATGGCGGGCGAGCGATTGCATTCGACGACAGTGATGTGACAATTGCATGATAAGTCACAATCATCATGCCATCCTGTGACACGAATTTTCCATGAAAGGTTGCATTGTCATGTGTGACTAACACTTGGACCACCAGTGGTGACAAAGAACATGGCACTACGACCATGACCCAATGGTGACACGCAGTGGTGTGACACCCCCCCAGCAACGACGATAGGAACAGTGGCAGCCACCGTCACCACCATGATTGCTGCACAGCAGTGTCATCACCATCCCGGTGATGACAATGACGGACCCCCTGCACAACGCACCTGTGTGTCACCATAAATGTTATATATTAGCATCACTTATGTAACACAATTCACCATACTAGTTAGCAGCACCAACCCAAGCTGCAGCACTGCAGCACTTCCCATAGCACTCAGCAGTATCCTTGGTAGCACCTAAGGATGAAAAATAAAGTACCTGATGAGATAATGATAAGATTTGTCTATCCGTGCGATTACCCCACCATTATCTTATCACCTGCCCCGCTCTGCCACAAGCCCCTGCCGCGGTGTGCTTTCCCGTGCTGCTGTAAGCCCGCTGGGCATTGGTGCCACCATCAAATGCACCTCACTCGCTTCACCACCATTTCTCATGCAGTCTCTCTCATTATGTGCATTTACTGTATACCAATACCATCACAGTACTATAGTCTATGGTACAGTAGGTAGTGATGTGAAATTTCACTCCTGGCTATTGCTGAGGGGGAGTCAGATGCGTCAGTGCACGCTGTATGTGAATTACAATCTCCGCTCCCTCAGCGGGGTTTGTATTCTCTTTTACATCCGCCCACATTGCCCCCAACATGTGCATTGATGATGAGTGCATTCCCTGGCCATGTCAATGGCCCAGACTTCTCCGACATTGTTTTGGTGCACCAATGGTTCCATTTGCATCATCTCCACACTGAAACTTACATCTGGGAAACCTAGAGCTTGTCATTGTCATGGTGTCTGCTGTAGAGCACATTTGCCTTGCTGTGGTCCCACCTTCTCAACTGCTACCTTGGCTATCATTGACCCTATTGCACCCGCCATATTCAAACCACCATAGGGCTTACTTAGGACCCTCACTGTATCTGACATCATCGCTGGACTCGTTGCTCTCAAGTGTCCCGGTACTTCCCACTTCCAGCACTCAAGATAATGTGCTCTGAAAACATCATTTGGTGAGTCTATCCTCCGCCCTCTGAAACCGCAACCAAGTTACAAACAAGACTTGTCTCAAGGTTGTTGGTGATGTTGGAGCCCTGTCTGCACCGTGGGCATGTGCATGACAATGCACTCTGGAGCACCATCTTGGTGAGTCTGCCATCCGCCTTCTGAAACCGCAACCGAGTTACAAACAAGACTCGTCTCAAGGTTGTCTGCGATGTTGGAGTCCTGTCCTTTGACAAGGACCAGGTTAGGACCCTATCTACACCATGGGCATGAGCGTGACGATGCACTCTGGAACACCATCCTGGTGAGTCTGCCATCCACCCTCTGAAACCACAACTGAGTTACAAATAAGACTCGTCTCAAGGTCGTCCACAATGATATTGCTGCCTTGTCCTTTGACAAGGACAAGGACAAGGTTTGGATCTCGTCTGCATAGTCAGCATGAGTGCTCAGGGTCCAACGGTGAGTCTCCATGTCCCACATCAAGCAGCGCACTGTCCTTGTTGAACACATTGATGTGTTAGTCCCTTATTGGCTGAAACTGTGGGAAGTTGAGGGCTCTCTCTACTTCAAGGGATGCCTCTACATCCCTGAGGCTGCACACACTGATCTCCTCCACGAACTCCACTACTCCCCAACTGGTGGCCATGAGGGTTGCTTTTGCATCCTCCATTGTGTATCCTTGGACTACTGGTCATCAGGCCTGGCCACTCATGTCTGGAATTTTGTTGCTGGATGTGCAGTATATCAGGCCTCCAAGGTTAACACCCACTCCACATCACTGGGCCTCTCCCCCATCCCCTCCCAGGTGTCCTGCCCATTTCAGCAAATCTCGATGGACCTCATCACTGATCTTCCCCTGTCCCACAGTTATGACTCTGTTTTGGTTGTGGTCAACCAAGGCCTTACAAAGGGGGTGATTTTCTACCCCTGTTCAAAAATCAACAGCACTGAGAGCATAGCGGACTTATTCTTCTGCTTTGTCTTCCCATGCTTCAGCCTTCACAACAAATGTATCTCTGATAGAGGACCCCCCTTCGCATTATTAGCCTTTGCCAAAGAACTAGCACAACTGCTCCACTATGATGTAGCCCTCTCTATGGCATACCATCCACAGACAGATGGAGAGACTGAACGTGTCAATCAGGAACTTGTAACCTACCTACAAATGTTCTGTGGGAATAAACTCAAGGAATGGGCTGTGATGCTTTCCCTTGCAGAATTTTCCCACAACTCTGCCACACACTCCACTACCAACATCACCCTCTATTCATTAATGATGGGATATGAACCACATGCCTACCCTCCATTATCCAAATCCACCTTCCTTCCCACTTTGGAAAGTTGAGCCAAACTGTTAGAAGAAGCTCAAAAGGAAGCACTAGCAGCACACAATAAAACCCAACAGGACATGTGCAAACGAGTCACCTCCCATTTCAAGGGGTGGAAGGTGGGAATGAAGGTATGGTTGGAGGCAAAGGACCTTAGAGTCAAGTATAAAAACAGAAAACTAGCCCTGAAGCACATCAGTCCCTTCAAAATCACCCAAGTACTCAGCTGCCTGAGCTATCACATAGCCATCCCATCTACTTGGAAGATCCATGATGTATTTCACACTTCTAAACTTTCCCCCACCATAACTATGTGAGAACATGGCCCCAGCTTTCCAGCCCCCCCTCCTCAATTAGTCAATAGTGAAGCAGGGTATGAAGTTGAAACCATCAAACACCACAGGAAGATGAACCGAGTATCTGGTAGGGTGGAAGGGTTACCCCCCCCTCCAAGGATACATGGAAACCCAAAGGGAACCTCTCCCATGCCAAACAATCCCTCAAAGAATACCACCAATGCCATTTCAAGTCCTTCCCACACACTTGAAACCCACAATATGCTCTCCCACTATGACCTCATTGCCATCATCATTATCTCCTTCTTCCTTTTCCTCACCTACCTAGTATCCTTGCTTTCAAAGAAGGAAATGGTTTTCCAGATCCAAGATTCCCATACAGAATACTGCCTCACCCTCCTTGCTCTAACCTATGCCTCCAACACTACAACCCAGTCTTGGACCTTCTCAGCACCTGTAGCCCCCCCAAACCAACTCAAACTGGAACCCCATATGGAATATGACCAATGGGGCAGTAGTCCTCAATTAGGGAACTAGGCTGGTGAGTCCCCTATTTCCTATTTATTCTAGCCCCCCCACCCCCTCTCCAGACTCTCCATCCTCCATGTCCCACTTCCCATCCCGCATCCTCACCTGCAATGTCCATGCCACCTACCCTGATAGTGACCCTCTCCCCAAGTCCATCCCTGTCTTCTTTGAACTCCTCCCTCCCTAGTTGCAACTCAAGCAAGCTGCTTCCCTTCCCTCCAACCACCCTATTCTTGAGCAGTTCCTGGCCATTCATGCTGTATGAAGGGCCAGCCTCAATTGCAGCAGTGCTGAGAATAGAGCAGGGGAGAGTTTGATTACAATAGGCCCTTCCAAAATGAGCATTGTCCCATCTGGCATCAGCAATGATGAAGGACTGCTCATCACAGGAGGAGACAGAGTCCAAGTCCAGTATAGTATTGCTTATCCCAGGGGAGGAGGAAGTTGAAGGTCATTCTTTTCCTTTTCCCATAGTAATAGGTTGAGCAATTGAGTCTGTTGATCACTTGAGATATTTTAAATGGGCCCATCCATTTTGGCACTAGCTTCAATGGACACATTTGATGCTTAGATCCTTAGTATCCAACCAAACCTTATCTTCTACTTTCCATGGCTTAAATTTGAACAAGATCTAGTGGTTTGCTCTTTGTACTTCTATTATGCTAACCTTTCTCTTTGTACTACTAACTGTCTTGAATCATCATAGTTGTCATCATGATTACATTTGTATGTATATCCCCTTATGTCTCATGCACTGAAGGCTCTGTTCACCTCCTGGACACTTTCCTTTTGTATCTCACATACAGTAACTGCCCTCATTCTTCCCCTTGAAGAATGAGGGCAACATAACCCTACTCACCTCTTCCTTTTCATACAAGTTAGTTCTCTTTTATTATGAGTTACATTCTGATATATGAAACCAGACACCTACCTTGTATCTCATATCTCCATATGTACTTGTATTGTGTTTGAATGAAGCCTGCCCTGCTGGTATCTGCAATATGGTACTAAGGGCAGGGAAATCAAATGTACTAGCTATTTATTACTAGTACCTGGATGAACCTGAGTCAGCGTGACCTTAGAATGACTGGACAGATGACCGACATCAATCGAGATCAACACAGCCACTTGTCAAAGTGCTTTCACACATCAAATTAAACTATTACACCTCACTTAGGAGCATCAAAGAACCAGCCACACTTCCTGGTGGCAGACCCATCAATCAAATTACAAGGGACTCAGATAGTACACTGGTAATTACATTACCTATGCTACTCAGTCACCCTCTAGGCAGATAAGGTAGATCTTACCCTAATCTCCTGGTCCTAGAGTTACTAACCAAGGGACATAAGGGCAAATTCAAGTGCCAATGAATATTCCCTTGGGGAATTGGTCCCTACCTCATTGTCTCATCTCAAACATGGTATGGAAGTACCATCATTACCTACTGTCCAGGCTAATATCCTTACCCAGCACCATTCTCACTACATAGTCAGTGAAGTAAAGTGATGTAGGCACCTCTGCTCTGCATTCTGGACTGCTTGGGACAATACAACTGACAGTTCCTTCACTGTAAAGAAGTAATGGGGAGGTGTTCCCATGCCAATTCACCCCCTACTATTATGGCTATGAAGGTTTGCTGCTACCACCTAATCTCTAGTTGATTGAGGTGACTAGGGAGTGTTGAAGGGATCTCTGAGGGAACAATATCATTACATCTATCTTATTGTCTGTCTCTATCACAAGACCAACTGGAATGTGATTAACCACACCCAGAAGTGAAGAGTGATAAGATAGCAAGCAATAGAGATAAGATAAACTAGGGTCATCCATTACAAACGGACTAAAAATTTATCCATTTCCAGCAGTCAAAGTACTCTATAATCTAATCAAGACTTTGTCATCTGTCTACAGACCCTATTCTAGTGTGGTACCTACTATTACACAGGCTTACCTAACCACCAGTGAGTCCAGATCCATCAGAGCCTAGCAGTGAGTGTAGGTTACAGTTGTAAGTCCAATTAAACATCACACATAACCAGTTCATGTTTCATGTGTACCCAATCCATCTAGTCATACCTAGCCATAAGTGGTTAACACCAACACTACACTAGTGAGGACAAGCACAATAGGCAGTGCATTGTGCCATAAGTCTTGTCCAGAAGAGGCAAGCTTCAAGTGCTGACAAACGTAAGACCTAGGGGCCCTCAAACTTGTTCCTTGAACCTGGCACCTATTACCCAGTAAGTCTAGCTCTCATTGTGAACCTAGCAGCAAGCAGAATCCTAGGCCCAGGTGAAACATCCTTAGTCATCAGGACTATATTTGGCTAGACCTGTAATTACAGCAATGCCACCAACATAAACCATTACACCCCTAGTAAACAGGTAGACAACCCAGTAGACTAAGCCATTCACTATATATATCAACATGCAGAATTACCATTTGGACCCTCAATCCATTTGACTGCTTACTAACTCCCTAGAACATTCAACTACTGAATGTTATGAAGCCTATAAGCAGGTAGACAAGAAGATTAAACCAATCTCTGAGCCTATCTCAGCCAAGTTCAAAGTCACATGGATCATCCCGTATAATCATTTGACTACAATTGTACCATTAGATATACACTTTCCACCTGTAGTACCTACAAAGAAGTTCACCCCAGAAAACCTTGCTAAAATTCAGAATGAAATGCAAGCTGATGAATTTCTTACTCAGGAGGAGATCCAATTATTCCTATATGTCTTAGTCAAGAATGAAGCTACTGTAGCCTTCATAGATGAAGACAGGGGAACATTAAAGGAGATTTACTTTAGTCCCTAAAAACATGCAGTTGACCTAGATAGAATTCTCCACAGGTTAGCTGAAGCAGGAAGAACCTTTTCAGGCAAGAAATTACAAATCTGCAAGCCTAAAGTGAAATTTTAGGATAGACCATTGGAGTAAATGGCAGGGAACCTGATAAGAACAGGATCCAAGCCATTGTAGAATGGCCTGCTCCAACAAACCCTAAACAAGCTAGACAGTTTATGGAACTATGTGGTACTGTCCACATCTGGATCCCTAACTATTTACAAATAGCCTCTAGCATTACTTCTACCTGGAAAAAGGATAGGGACTTTGAATGGACTGATGAGTGCCAAGATGCTTTTGAAACACTCAAGGAACTAATCACATCAGCTCCAGCCCTACTTTCAATTGACTACACATGTGGTTGTCCAATTATCCTATCTGTAGATTCTAGCTACATGGGAGTTGAAATGATCCTCTCATAGTTGGATGAAGATGGAAGAAAGAGACCATACAGATATGGCTTAATTCCCTTCTCCTCTACAGAAGCTAACTACTCATAACCAAAGTTAGAGCTTTATGGGTTATTTAGAGCTCTTAAGAACTTTCACCTCTATGTTATTGGAGCAAAGAACTTTGTGGTTGAAGTAGATGCCAAATACATCAAGGGGATGCTTAATGAACCTGAACTACAGCCAAATACAGTCATCAATAGATGGATCCAAGATATCCTCCTATTTGATTTTGAACTAGTACATGTCCCTGCTATCAAATTCAAAGGCCCAGATGCCTTGTCAAGAATTCCTGTAGACCAAACTCAAGGACCCACCTATAATGATAGCTGGCTGGATGAGTTGGCTCTATATACAACCACCACTGAGGAACAAATAATTATTCCTGTATACACACCACATACCTTCCTTGGAGCTATAGAAAAGGAGGAAAATTTGCAATGGATTTATAAATACCTCACTAGCCCCTCACCTATTCAAGTCAGCAGGAATTTCCTCAGGAAGGTAAACAAATACCTTGTCAGAGGTGGAAGACTCTTTAGATGTAACCCACCAAGGTATCCATTACTTGTCATCTTAGATCTTCCTAGATGAGAGGAACTTCTAAGAGAAGCTCATGATTCCTCAGGGCATCATGGAGCTAAGCCCACCTGGGAACATCTTAGACAAAGGTTCTATTGGCCCACTCTCTTGCAAGATGTATTACACTATGTGAAATCTTGTTATGAGTGCCAAATTAGATCTACTGTCAAAGCTCACTTACCAGTAACTATCTCTATACCTGCAACCTTGTTTACTAAGGTACATCTGGATGTCATGCATATGCCTACTGCTCAAGGCTATCATCACATCATTGCAGCACAAGATGATTTATCCAAGTACCTTGAAGCAAGAGCTCTCAAGAAGGTCACAGCCAAAGCCATTGCCAGGTTTGTCTTGGAAGACTTGATCCTTCACCATGGGTACATTGGTCAAATAGTCACTGATAATGGACCAGAGTTCCAAGGAGAGTTGGTAAACCTACTGGAAAAGTATGATTTATCATATATCTACATTTCACCTTACAATTCCCAAGCAAATGGGATAGTTTGAACAAGGCCACTTCATCCTATGAGAAGCACTAGTGAAGGCATATAATGGCGATATCAATGAATGGCAAGATAAGCTCAAGTTAGCTGTCTTTGCAGACAATATGACAGTTTGTTGATCAACTGATTACTCTGCATACTATCTCTTGTATGTGGTAGAGCCACTCCTGCCTTTTGACCTTGCAGAAGCAATCTTTCTAGTAGAAGACTTCCACAGAAATCTTACTACCTCTGAGTTACTTATATTATGTATCCAGCAGCTGGAAAGATATGAGTAGAATATAGCCAGAGCATCCCATATCCTTAAGCAGGCACACCTGGTCTTCAAACTACAGCTCAAAAGGAGATTTGAAACTCACCTTGTTACAGGATCATATTTACCAGGAGATCTAGTCTTAGTATGCAATATCACCATTGAAAAGGAGTTGAACAGGAAGACTAAGCCTAGATACCTTGGACTCTACCAAGTAGTCTCTCTCAAACACAAGGTACAAGCTATAAGTTAGGAGAACTTGATGATACACCATTGAAGTGTGCCATAGCAGCCTTTTGTGTCATATCATATATACAACATAAGCACTCAAGTGAGCTTACAGCATCAAATGCCACTCAAGAAGGGGAATCTGAGCTAGAAGAAGAAGCTAATGAACCCTCAGATGATGAGTGAAACCTCACTCAACTATCAGACTAATTATATCTTAACACTGTTACAAGTTAGGGCAACCCAAATCTAAACTTTGGTTGAAAGATTACAAAGCATATGTAAACAGTGGAGTAACCCATCTGACCCTGAAGCAGCTTGGTTGAATACAGTCCTAGCAGAAGTTAATAATGGTACAGACATTCTATTCCCTAGAGGAGATTCTAGAACTGGATATGAACAGCAGCCAACAGGCCAGCATGAGTGCCCAGATACCTCCACCAACTCCAGTGACTCCCCAGCCACACGTCCATCTCTAGCAGCAACTACCTCAGGTAGGAATGCAATCACCCCTATCATAAGGGAGAACCATACAGAATACTTATCCCCTGCAATCCATGATAGAGCTGAGAAAGAACTTGTCAGGGACAGAACAGTACCTGGAGAGACAATGTACTCACCAACACCCTGTACATGATTATCAGGGCCAGACAGAACTGATCAATCTAACCTGGGAGTATGGTTTAGTCCCACATATGCAATGGATATGTCCCACCTGTCATCTAATCTTGAAAATCCTAGTAAGGATTGACTGGCAGATTAAACAGCACAAGTGCCACAAGAACAGAGTGCATCCACTGCCTAAATTGATAATCTCAATTAATTGATTACAAACAAAATCTGACAGAACTGTGACTGACAATGCTGGTATTAAATCCTACACTACTTAACTCCAGTTTTTTAGCTCACCACACTGAGTTCTTTCCACACTCATTCTTTCTAACATTATATATGATAAGTGAATGGTACAGGCAGAACCCAGATTACTTACCTGCTGCTCAGACCATGGTATTCCACTCCCTAAACTTCCTCTACTGTGAATCCTATGGTGCACCTCTGTTTATTCATCCCACTGATTCTTGTTCATCAATGCCCTAGGATACGAGCCAGACCATTTCCCCACTACACATTCAAATGTTGCACTCTATGCACTTGGAGAAACTTACCCCTTCATGGAAGGCTGGCTGGGGAAGATTATCCACCACTTGAATGACTCCATTGATATCCTAGTCATCTCTATTCCTTCCCCAGTGGTAAAGTTCAATCACACTGTGATTATCACATCCCAGCTACTTGGTACCACTTTAGTAAGGCCCAACAATTTTACCATCACTTCATATGCACCATTTACTGCCCTTCTAATGCACTTACCTCAATTTTACCCCACTTCTTTGTGTACTTACAACAGCTTACTGTGCTTCATTGTAGCAAGCTGAACTTACCAATCTCTAGGGACCAGTACATAGCTACTCAACCCTTACCCATTACCTTGCAAATCAGTTCCTCTTCAGATTCACTTAGCCTTTAGTTAACTTACTCACACCACTCAATGAGCAAGACCCACCCTTCTGGCCCATAACTGGCAAACTTGCATGATTATCACCTTAGCCTTCACATATTCCCTCCATACCTATTTCTTAGCCTTTGCACACTTGCTCATCAAGATCATTACACATTATCCCATTAACACCACATGGTGAGGAGAATGGATTTATGAATGCTCTGAAACTCCTGCTGTTGATAAGCAGGCTCAGAGATAGGACTTGGAGGACAAATAGGACAAGTTTTAATGATTAGAGCATGGGAACATGAAAGACAACAGTAGAAACAATGGGAAATTGGTCTACTGACTAGTGACAGTGATAGTGAACACAAGATATTCTCTTCCAAAAACAACTACAAATACAACTTTTATAGTTCAGATATATCCAGTACTGTGTAAATGATCCAACTGGACTAGTAGTCTGGTCCCAGTCAGTGAAAGATCAACTGGTCAACACAAAATAAAATAAGGTGTGTGAAAATAAAGGGAAGTGATGGAAATGCAAAATGGATAACTAACCAGTGACTTTGTGAATGGATGGTAGATAGGATAGGATTGTTTGGAAGGTCTGGAACATGCAAAACTAGCTGACCAAGTACCAGTAATTGCAAAAAACCTGTCACTCCAGAGTGGGATGATATCTCACAGCACTTAGGCATATGGACATATCACCACCAGATATAATCTCTGCACTTCAGGTGACCAACTTTTGATGTCTCTTAGATACATCTTTTACTACCAAAAGATATGTCTAAGAGACACATTTTCTATGTGATGTCACAAAATTTTTCAGAAGTGTTAGGGGGGTGGTGAGAATGCTATACAAAGTGATTTGGTAATAGGCCACCATAATAGGCAATACCATTGTGACACACAAAATATAGCACTGTGATACATAATTGCACAAAATTTAGAACATCATATTGGATCATTTGAAAGTGGAAGATCAAGTGATTGTGACACACAAAATATAATGTTGGGAGTCACAAATATTGTGAGTTCCAAAGTAATCCAAAATGAGCAAATATGTTCAAAAACATTAAATACAATAATTTTTTTTTAAAAAAAAAAGTCCAAAAAAGGAAGTTTTCACATGTGATACTCAATTTCAGCTCTTTGTATCCCTCATTGTGAGGAATCACAACTTGTGCTATACAACACTTCTATATGACACTGGACTTCAGTTCTCTATATCTTTGTAGTATGCAACACTTCTATATCAAAGATGACACTTGACTTCACTTCAACTCTATCTCTCTGTGTTATATAACACTTCTACATTTAGGGCAACACTTGACCTCAGCTCTCCATATCTCTAAACAAACAAACCATTGATGACTTCCAAAAGTTGTATAATAGACAGCTGTTCATCATGAAACATAGTAATAGAACTCACAATGAGCCAATACAGCATGAGAATTAAGCAAATATTGTATTCTTGGACTTCCAAAGGGTAGTTTTGTAAGTCCAATGACTGGCCTACTGATTCATAGGTGTGTAATGTTAGGACTCATAATGGGTGGTTTGTGATTCCAAATGATTAGTCTTGTGAAATCCAAACTCAACTGTGGAGACTTACAAAGATTGATGTTGTAACTCATAATGACTGTCTTTGTAACTCCAAAAGAGCACTGCTTGAGACACACAACCCATTGTGGTGAGTCCCAACAGCATGCATTGTGAGTCATAATAATAATCTTTGTGAGTCACAACAGCACTGCTAGGTCTTACACAGATGGTTATTGTGACTCCCAAAGGACATTGTTGGGACTCACAGGGACATTGACTGTGAGTCACAGAAGAACTATTGTGACTCCCAAAGGACATTGTTGGGACTCACAAGGGCAGTGACTGTGAGCCACAAAAGCACTATTGTGAGTCACAGGGACAGTAATTGTGACTCCTAAAGAACTTGTTGGGACTCACAAGGATACTGACTATGAGTCACAAAATCACTATTGTGAGTCACACAAGCACTATTGGGACTCACAAAGGATACTGTAATAAGTTACAATAGTTGACTTTGTGGCTCCCAAAGTACTGTTAGGACTTTGCATAGTATTAATTCACACATCTACATCATTCACTCAGCAGGCAGTAAGTCTTAACCATGACATTAAAGCTGATGTAGTATTCTACATTTCATATTATGCACAGATCTGGGATCTATTCAACAAACCTACAAAATGTCCTCTGATTCTTCAACATATTCCAATACTGTTTCCATATGTTGATTCATCCATTGCTGTTGAACTAGAGTCAGATTACTGGGTCCTGCTGGAGGCTGATAACCATATGGTATCAATGCTGGACCACCATAATATGGATGTGGTTGTTGCTGAATGTATGGCAGATAATAAGGCTGTTGAGGCTGCCAATATGTTGGATGAGAGGGAGTAGGAAGGTGAGAAGGCAGATGAGAAGTGTGTTGTCAAACACCCAGTTCAGGTGGTTGACTTCCTCACTGATGAACATGTACTTTCTCACCTAGACAAAGAATTACATCTACAATCCTTGCTCATATGGGGAACAAACATACCAAGGAATTCAGGATTATTGTTCTTGACCTTTGAGTCAGGCTTCTGTGAATGATAGCAAGGGTGTTTATCTTAAGTAGCACCATGTTTTCTAACCTTCAACTTTGGCAAAGTAGGCACGGCTAGAGGTCCCTGACTTTCTTCAGATTCAGATGAATCAAGATGGCGTTTCCATGCTTTCTTTGAGCAGACAGCAGGTCAATGATCAACATCTTCAGCTTGACTTTCATCTCCAGAGGATTCATCATGATGCTTCTTCCCTTTCTTCAGACGGAAATCAAGTAAACTGTCAACACCTTTAGCCTCACCTTCTTTATTAGCAGAAGATTCATGATGATGATGCTTCCTCCCTTTCTTCAGGCAGACATCATGTGGACCATCAACAACCTTAATCTCACCCTCTTCATCTCCAGAACCATGTTTGCAAGTATGTTGAGCAACTACCAGAACCACACTGGCACCCTCAGCACAACAATCCTTATTCTTCCGAGCCTTTTTGCTTGATTGACCAATTTTGGTGGTATCCTCCTCTAAGCCATCCTCAGGATGAGATTCTTGCTCCTCACGCCACTGAGCATGTTTACAGGCCTCTATAAGTGGACAAGGATCATTCAGTGAATCCAAATCATGCCTTGATCTGTATTGCATTGACTTCTTTCCCTGAGAACAACCTTTACAACTCTTTTCATCCAAAGAATCAACCCATTGGGCACAATCACCCAGTGTTTGCAAATTGTGCCCACTAATGTCACAAACAAGGTGAACCTTCTTTTTCTTTGGATCTGCATCATCTAGGGCAAGCTGATCTGTATTGCAACCATCAGTAACAAGACCAGTTTCATTGTGGAATAGCTACTTACCCTCATCCCAAGCCTCAATTTGCACTTTGCAGCTCACCTTTTGTCCAGCCTTAGCATTCTCCACAAGGGGATGAAGAAGATTGTGATAATTATGAGTAGAAAGATTGTGAAGATTGATCCTAGGACCAGGTGCTGGTACACCCATCAGCCAATTCACAATATGGCAACACCATTTCCAAGCAAATTCCAGCCAACAAACCCAAGGGAAAGTCCCATGCTTTAGATTCAATCCACTAACTTTGATAGCAAATGGTTCTAGGAACATGTTAATAGTATATTCAACATTAACAAACAACAAATTTCACCTAATTTCTCATACAATGTATTTGTCACAGCCTTACAGGCACTATCCCAAGAAATAATTTGCATGTCAATCATTCCAGGGATAAGTTTGACACAATAATTGCCTAAATGCTTTGACACTATGCTACCACCTGCTAACTTGGTTTCCCTACATCCCGATCATTAGGTAATGACATACTAGAACAATTTCAGTGAAAAACTCACTTGAATGCTGTTTCCAGCTGATCAATAACTTCACGAAGTGAGACCCCATACATTTCCAAGATCTCTTTGACTTTCTCTGTGCCATCAAAGATGGCTGATCCAGATTGAGCATGATCATCAGAACCAGTATATAGGACCACACCCAAAACTTCAACATCATGGATGTTACTGTATGCCTGTGCCTATGAACATCAGTAAGAAAATGATAATTGGTTCAGCACTATCTCCTTGCACCATTGAAGAAAACTGCACAGCGGTAGCCGCTACTCACTGTGCTGCAGACTTTTCCACAATGCTTTTCAGAACATCAAGCATCAACCCAGGCTTCATGAGACCCTAACAAGTGGGTTAATTTTAACCATATAGAAGCCAATACTTCCAACTCACCACCATCAACCTGCCCTTTGTCATGTGAGTACCAGGCATGATATAAATTATACAACGAAGTCTTCTGTGACATTACTGCCAACACTCCAGTGGCTCGAAGTATTGTATGAGTGGGTTTATTCAATGAGCATGCAAGAGCTTGAGTGTCCTTGATAAACTTCTTGCCTAACAATGGACATTGTTTCTTGTCTGCAACTGCTAGAGGATCAGGTCGCTTTTCCCAGTTATCTCAAAACTTGCCTCCCAAGAGATTATCCACTCCATCATCATCATCAACTTCTTCTCCGACACCTTGTTCACCATCATCATTTTCCTCACTCTCTATGCCATCACCCTGATTCATTTTGTATGCTCCACCATCAGTCCCAACATCCTCTTTGTCTAACTTTTCTTTGATATTCAGATATTCAACAGCATTGTTCCCCATTGCATCTTGGAAGGCTTCTTCAAACCAATCACCCTCAATAGCACATGTTTTGCCTTTGTTAACAACCTTCAAAGGGGATGAGTGGAGAGGCAGAGGAGACAATGGAGGTAAGGGACTATTGAATAGATCTAATTTACATAAGTAAGGTTCAAGTAGTAAGTATTCCTTAAATACATACCTGCAACTGGCTTCTATTCAGTTGGATGCACCATCTTTTGGGGCGTTATATGACCTACATAGAAATGCATAGTTAGCTAATGGGACAGATTCCAATGTAAGATATTCTTACCTCCTTGATTGACACAAATAATCTGCTCATCAACAAATTGATCAACCTCCTGGGTGGACAAAGATGTAGTCGATGATATATCAACATCCATTTGAATACACTGTTGGGACACTTCAACAGAACTCTCAAAGCAGCACAATCTTCAGCATCTGATGATAACCATCTAGCAGAATGGGCATCCTCTTCACATTGACCAGCTGCTTGACTATCTATGTTCTGAATGGAGGTGATCATCTCAGTTGCTTGAGCAATTGCTAATGAAGGTTGGCAAATCCTTTTATCAATCTGCATGAACTTGATAAACAGTTGCTGAGTGTGCTCCTCACCTTGTGCAGAGGCAGCAGCTGAGAGGGAAGGAGGGACAGAGGCTTGCCGGGTGTGCTTGTCGGTCTGTGTGCACCCAGGAACAGAGGGGGGATGGGGAATGGAGGGTCACTGAGTGTTCTTATTGGTCTGCACAGACATGGAAACTAAATGGCATGGGGGAATGGGGGGTTGTGTTAACGCGATAGCGATTTACTATCTTGCCGATTACAAGGGCGAAGGCTTGTGCAAAGATCCGAAGGGAATAAGTGAAGGTCAAGGTGATGATGACACAAGTATGGTGATTTCAAGCCATGTCGAGGGTCTCGCTCACTCAAGCGGCGTGAGTAAGTTACACTAGTGATTGCATAGATCTAACTGAAGTACATGGGCGCTGACAGTGGTGCTTTTATACGTAACTATGAGGGGATGGGAAACTACTGCTATAGTAAGAGATATAGCAGGAGGAGGAAAGCATCCTGAACAGGAATAGAACTACAAGCTCCATCTGGAGGCAATGTGAGCGGAAATGAAAAGATAACAAGGAAGACATACTGCGGACTGCACAAGGCAGTGGCACGCTTCTAATAGGTCCGTATGGTGGTGTACATGATAAGATCAGATCAGAAACAAGAAAGGAAAGGAAAGCAATGCAAGGAAAAATAGGTACCCAGCTACTCCGTGGTTGGGCTTCCCACGTTCAACTCCCCCATAGGATAGATGAGGTACATATCCCGGTCCAGGGTACTGAGGAGGCCTGCTGCAACAAACGCCTCAGTAGCATGATCAATAGTTCGATGTAACTCAGTGTAGCAAGCCTCGATCTCGTCCCAGCCCATAACAGGTTGCCAAGCATGCTTGTCAGTCTGTGCAGTCACAGGACCTGAAAGGGAAGGGGGAATGGAGGGTCACTGAGTGTGATTGTTGTCAGCCTGCATGGGCACAGGACCTGAAGTGGAAGGGGGAATGGAGGGTCACTGAGTATGCTTGCCTGTCTGCACTGGCACAGGACCTGAAGGGGAAGGGGGAATGGAGGGTTGCCAAGTATGCTCACCAGTCTGCATGGACATGGGACCTGAAGGGGAAGGTGGAATGGAGGGTTGCCGAGTATGCTTGCCAGTCTGTGTGGGCACAGGACCTGAAGGGGAAGGGGGAATGGAGGGTCACCAAGTGTGATCATTGGTCTATGTGGGCATGGGACCTACACCGGAGGGAGGAATGGAGAGTCACTGAGTGCAATTGTTGGTCTGCACAGACACAGGACCTACAGGGAAAGGGGGAATGGAGAGTCACTGAGTGCAATTGTTGGTCTGTGCAGGCACAGGACCTACAGGGGAAGGGGGAATGGAGAGTCGCTGAGTGCAATTGTTGGTCTGTGCAGGCACAGGACCTACAGGGGAAGGGGAAATGGAGAGTCACTGAGTGTGATCATTAGTCTGCATGGGCACAGGACCTACAGGGGAAGGGGGAATGGAGAGCCACTGAGTGCAATTGTTGGTCTGCACAGGCATGGGATCTGAAGGGGAAGGGGGAATGGAGGGTGGCCAAGTGTGATCATTGGTCTGCACAGGCACAGGATCTGAAGGGGAAAGGGGAATGGAGGGTGGTCAAGTGTGATTGTTGGTCTGTGTGGGCACAGAACCTGAAGTAGAAGGGGGAATGGACAGTTGCTGAGTGTGCTCATGTGGATTCTTTACAGATGTTGCTGTGAGATGCTATCACTTCACACCTCTTGAGGGTCCAATTTTGATGCCAGAAGTTTCTGTGTCAGGATGCATGTCAGTAAGACACACATTCATTGTGCCTAGGAGAATGAAGTCCACAGTGAGTTATGAGCATTGCAAAAAGGTAAAGACACTCTTACCTTCATGTGGTCCTTCCTCAAGAGAAGCCAAGGCATTGACCTGCACAAAACTTGTTTCCTGCTAGATCATGTTGCTATGTGAAAGCCTCTACCTTGCCCACTTCCTGTGGAGCAAAAAATCCTCAATTCTTGAATAGAGATACCATATATAGAAGTGCACCACACCACCAAATCTCTTGGCCAAACTCCCCAAACTGAGGGAGCTATGAATATTCCCACTTCTTCTTGCACCAAAGGCAAAGCTACCCACTAGTGTAGAAAGTGGCACAGCAAGATGCACAGCCAACTACACAGCTATACCACAGCCTTCCCCAATCCCAAAAGAACTGGTGTACGGCCCTGTAGCACTGCCATGAGCACAGCCAAATGGAGGAAAACCCAGTTAGTCTATCCTTAGTAGCTGCTCAGTCAGCATATACATAGCCTTTTAATGACTTAGCTGGTGTTGGCACAGCCAAGCACAGCCTAACACAGCCTAGGGCATAGCCTGATGCATAGCCAAGCATAGCCTATCCAGATCCAGGCTCAATATTCCCATCTTTAATTCTATTCCTTGTCCCTCAACCTCTTCAAAGTGCAAAGTCATGTGGTATAATCCCAATTCAGATCCATTCAATTCACCAAACAACCTGAGCACTGCATCTGAATTTGATAAATCACACAAACTCAGCATTTCCTGGTTGCTGCTTCAATTTGACTTTGTGCATTGTGACTTCTTGCTAAGTCTTCCTTCCCCAGTCCCAGTCCCTAGTTCCCACTTCCCACTCCCCTCGTCCACAGTGTTGTGGACAATTGTACATCCAGTTCCTCAGCATTGAGGACCTACTGGACACTTCTTCCAACACATGTTGAAGAAGTCTTCTCAGATGGGGACTATACTTACTTTGTTGATGCAGTTTTAGAGATGGCAACACAACACTCCACCCATCTTCTGAATCAGCCCATTGTGGAGAAGCCTTATTTGTCCAAATGATGCCAGCATGTTGTCGTCTTTCTAGACAGAGAGAACCGGAATATGAATATTCCCCAGACAACGTCTCCTGTCTCCATGGATACTTGACTATAAGCTAGGGATGTGAATTCACCTAGACATCCAATAAATCAACTATTGGAATAGTGGAATACTTAGTCAAAGCAGTAACATGGGTGTTTGTGCAGTTACTAGTGGTCAGGCCAAATAACTGTCTTGGATGCTTTGGTCTTCAAAAGGGGGTGTCTGGTTTGTGAAAGGAGTTTAGCTAACCTGGCAGGCAGCTAGGGAAGTGGTGATGTTAGTGTTGAGGTTGCTGATGTAGTGGTTTGAGAAGCTCCCTGATGGGTGGTCCTATTGTTATGGGTTGGGGGCTTAGGAGAGCTCTAGGGATGGTGCTTCTAGGCTGGTCCTAAGGTGTCTTGAGGGGAGGTGGTTATACTGACTAGTTCACTTAGGTGGTTTGCTCAGGAAACCTAACCGTGTTTGTGACACTAGTAGAGTCAAGGAAATGAGCTGGATCTTCCTCTAATCTTCTAGAGGAGATGGATGGGCAAGTGGGTCACTGAAAGAGTAGTTCTAGGTGGGTACTACCTTCAGGAATGGGGCTTGCTAGTGGGGGAGTCTTAATAACCTGTTGTTGCCCCTTGGGGTTTTCTCCCAACAGGTGTCCCAAAAGTGTAGAGATCACTAGAGTTTCTGAACT